>JAWQFJ010002013.1:0-58669 GCA_034096865.1 Theodoxus fluviatilis
GAAAAACATGGGTCATTAACAATCAAACCTTCACTTCAAACAGAATGACCCTCCACCCCACACATGATACCCCTACAGCTCCCCCCCCCCCCCCCCCCCCCACACACACACACACACACACACAAATGAATAATTAAAAAAGCAAAAAAAAAAAATAAACAAACACATGTCAAGCTGTGTGTCTTTCAGTTGTTTTATTGTCTCTTTTAACATTTCGTTTTGTGGACACAGAGTCATGATCACTCAAAACCCACTCTATTCTTTCTTGGTAGCATGATGTTTTGTTTAAACAAACTTGGTTTTAGGGCCTAACACAATGAAATCTAACAGAGATCTGCTTCAACCAGTCAAACACAACACAAAATCACTCCTCTACACACATACACACCACAAAAATGTTGCAGGGAGTCCAAAGAGTTTAGTCTCAACTTGTTTTTTGCCATCCAGCAAATTACACACACAAATACACAACAGTCCACAGTATTTCCTTCTGAATAACTCCATCAATAGGTCCTAGGACAGTCTCGTGCCCTAGTTCTTCTTGAACAGGTAGCGGTTGCGACTTTCCGCCCACACCTGCACTGCACGGTTAAAGGGCATGTCCTGGAAGATAGGTCCATCAATGCACACCCTCATCAGCTGGTCACAGTGTGTGCTAGAGAGTGCATGCTCTCCCCCTCTGTGTTTGGACGTAGTTTTGCACAGAGAACGATCTTTCACAGTCTGCTGTGTGGATGGGCAGTGTCAGGGCCACAGCTGTCAGCTTCTTTAAATTTGGAAATTCATCAGCTGCAAGGTAGAATTTGGCGATCATCAGGGTGACGAAATCATCTCTGGGAAAGTGTTCACTGAGAACTGTTCTCTTGAGCAGCCTCCATTCTTGCCAAGTCTCGTCTCTGTTGATGAACGGCTGAGCAGTTTTCAGTGAGCAGTTCTGGCCCTCGCAGACCCAGAAGTGGGTCTTCTCGTCAGCAAACGGTTGAAGAAGTTTCTCCATTTGTTCCATGCCCCAGTCATCCAGCTTGTTCTTGTCAACAAATGAAATCGGCCTCATAGCTAGAACGTTGAATGCCCGGAGCAGCTCTGCATCAGGAAATCTCTTATCCAGATTGAAGAGGACTTCTTCTACAAATGAGGGCAGCAGAGTAGAGGAGACTTTCTGAACCAGAACGGTGATTTTACACTGCTTGTAGGTCTTTTCTTCGAGATCAAAGTCTTGTTTCAGTGCAGTCAGGTGTTGACAAAATCAGACTGGCACTGCTCCACATGGACATCAGCTTTGGAAGGAGCTAGTAAGAGACAAAAACTAAACAGTTACCGCTTGCTTTATTCTTGCAAAACATTGAAGACAACGTCAACTGACGTTGGTTTTCTTCAGTTTCTTTTCTAAGCCTTTTCTTCGGTGGCATCTTGATTCCGCACACGTGTGAGAGTCTGTGCAAGGTAAACTGATAGATGTTCGCTGATTGGTTGTTTGCTGGCTGTTAGCCAATCACACAGAGCGATGCATCGATGCTACGCAAAGCAGCAGTTTGACTAGACGTTGTCGACGTTTGAGGCCTGTTCATCGGTTTGGCGTCGGTTTTGGTACTCCGTGGTGTGGCCACATGTGCTTCGTGTGGCTTAGTGGTACAGACGGACCGAGGATCGATACAAGTTGGCGATTTTTATGACGCGCCCGGCTGGCGCATACACATTGAAAGTAACGCGCCATTCTGATAAAATATGCGCCAATGGCGCGGGCGTGCCAACAATCTGAAGCACTGCTTATTGTGTAATTTCCTTTTTGCAATTTATTTTCCTAAAACGGAAAATGTGTTTTATGATATGCTATAGCTAGGGACAAAATGCCTTGTTAAAATGAGTTAAAATCTGTTACACCTCCTCAACAAAGCAAGAAATTGAAGCTATTTAGAGAGAGATCTGAGCTCTGAAACTAAGTGACACAATGCTTGAATATACAAGAAGTAGAAATATGGGGGGGGGGATTTTTCTTTTTATATTATTGGAAAATAATGTTTTGGGGCCTTAAAGCTTGCATTAAAGTCTATTCTAAAATGCACTGGTGTTGTTTTCATTTGACTGAAAAAAGAAACTGTAACATACCAAACTGAGGATTTATTGTTATGTGTGTAGAAGGGATGGGAAGAGTGCCCAGTAGACATGCATGCTTTTTCAGTGTTTTTTTAAGTATGAATGACAGGGAATGCCTTGTCCTTGTACTATGCTAGTATTAGCATGTCCAATTGGCCTTCCAACAGCGGAGACAAATTGAAAGATTGATGGGTTCATCTCTATCAAAGCCAAGTACAAAAGCAAACGTAGTCATTTTGACTAAAAAACTACACCTACTTCATGAAAAAGGGACAAGAAATCGATGTTTATGCTTTTTGTTTTTGTAGATTTTGTGTAGGGGAAAAAAAAAAAATTTATGCGAATTTTTCAGTGCGTTTGCGGTTCGCGCAAAGTGGCACCATTTTCGCGTCTACTTGTCAAAACAGTGGTCTACGTCAAATTGCTTTTCCTGCTCTCTTGCTTTACAAACAACTCTGAAACTTGCAGGATTGGCAGAGGAATATATGCTCATTTCAACGATGGGCAGAATATGTATTTCCATCCCACTCATTGAAAGATATCAAGGTAAGAAAACAGCAGTTCAACTTGTTTTTATGATGTAAGGAATTGTGTGAAACTTATTCACCTAGCACACTCAGATAAAATTTATATTCTCTGTTCATTGCTGAGCATGCTGCTATCAGTAGTTATCTTTTACGTTGAGCGAAGAGACGGGACGGCGTGTTTAAAGTGTGCTACCCTTCACCGAGTCCGCCAACAGTTTATCATCATTTGAGGGCGGCATGAAACCACAAATTCCATTTTGGCTGATAAAGAGAGGAAACCTATAAAATGAATTCACCTCGTACATTCAAACGTCATATTGTTATTAATAAATGCTTATAAAGTTATTTTGCTGAAAATCAATCACTTATCCTCGGAGTCACACAGTTGTGTCTGTGAATGTACGTCCAGCTCCAGGTCGAAATGTGGAATAAATGCCGTGATCTATTCAGTGAAGCCAAGCTCCTACTTTATTTGACCAGGTGCTTGACTACTTGCTGCATCAGTGTCAGTCGGCTTTAGTTTAAACCATCATGATGATAACCCTGGTTCTATTGCCGCACTTGATGTGTATTCTCCATTCACTGGTGTACCTATGTGCTTGCGAAACAACTTCAACTACACTGAGATCTGTCGCTCTTGATTTGACAGTGTGGCATTGGCGTGTGAGAAGCTAAGTCGGGGCTAAGCTTAATCGACTATCCGATCACAGACCTTGGGCACAAATGTTCTGTTCAGATGATTGAATAACTAGTGGCACACACATTGTTTAAAGTTAAACTTATGGCAAGACACTAATAGGAAGCTTGAAATTTTAAAGTGTGTTTATTGAAATTTTGTTGTTTCATTGGCATGAAAGAACTAATAACAGTAAATGAAAACATCAAAGATTGACAATATTCAGAATTATAGGTTATCCAAAATTGCTGCCTAACATGCAAATTTCTGTATCTTTTCAAATGTCTATAACTTCTTAACTAGATTTAAAAAAAAGTCTTTTTGCATAAAAATTTTACACTCTTTATCTTCAAACGTACATGAGATTATGTTTGTAATGCAAAAAGTACAATAAATGTACCAATTGCTTCCACATCAATATCTGAATTGCAGATGAAGAAAGTTTGATGTCAAAGAAAAAAAGCATATCTGGCCAAATAATTAATTCACAGCAGAAAATGCCTGTATGTTCATAAATTATCATTCATGTAACAAACCTGCAAAATTACAAGTCATCATCATTATCCTGTGATGAGTTATAGTAATTTTTTTATTTGAACGCGACGAAAAAATAAGCATTTTGAGAAATTGGCTAAAACAACTTTCAGTCATGTATAAGTCCTACTAAAACTATCCATCATGGCTAAAAGTTGTTTCATTTATTCATATATGCATCCAGCAGCACTACACACGCTAACAAATGAAACTGAACATGTATACAGTTTCCAGTTTTTAGTGTTTTTGTGCAGTGAGTCAGTCCGCAGTACAAAAAATGCAGAGATGAAAAAGTTCATGCTCAACAGGAAAGGATCAGCCCTACTACTACACAGGATATTGCCAAGGTAAAAAAAGGCAACTTCAGGGAGACACATGCTGTGAATGAGTCAACAACAAGTCAGTCTGCCATTCCAGCACCATAAGTGTCCCTTCTTTTTCCTCCTGAAGCCTCCCCTTCTGATGCCTTGAGTTGAAGGCATGAACATGATGAAGCCACATAGTGTTGGCGCTGCTGCTATGCCTGAATAGAGGCAGCCACATCAGCTGTCTTCATCCTTCTGGCATTGCAAGCTCCACATTTCAAGCAAAGTTTGCTGGCAAAGATTTTGGTTTCATCGTGGAGTATGCTGATGGTGAGACCAGACAGAAAACAGTTCGGGCAAAGAACATCCATCACCAGTTCACTCAGCTGATCTAAGTGCATGATGACCCACTTTTGTTCGGTTTCAATCGGCTGCTCCCCTTCTGCCTGCATCATCTATATCTTCCTGATGTTTCTTCCGGAATCGAGGCAGTTGAGGTGGAGGGACGAGGAGACAGCGATCGCGATGGCACAGTCAACACGGGCATTGACGGAGTAGAACTAGACTTTTGGCCTTGACCTCAAAGTGTTTTCGAGGCGCGTGCAGCCGCAAGCTGCTCTCTTCGCCCACGAAATTTCAGTCATGGCATGATGTTAATTAATTCATTGGCATTCTCAGATCTTTTGATTGAAGTCGATTTTATTCGATTTGCTGTGAAATATGAACTAACAGAGAATTGGCGTCGAAGCGGCAGCCATGTTTACAATGCATTGTGGGTCAGGGAATCCTTGCTTCGGAGTCTCTGATTGGCTGAAACAAGTGTAATTCCCTCTCTAAGCTCAATGATTTGCTAGTGAGTTTCAAAACAACCCTGTTTGAAATCATCAACTAAAAATAGACCACTATAGTTGGTGGAGTAATTTCCCTTGCTGTACTCGATCGAAAAGGCGAGCTTTCCAATGGTACCGGCGCGTGAACCTCTGCGTAGTATAGATCGAAAGTTACACTTGACCCAAAAGTCATAAAATACTATGCATCAATGACGTTTTAAATGTTTTTTTTTTACAAGGAGTGATGTTTTTAAAAGCCATTTTATTCAACCAATTTTCGATTGACAGGTATTAAAAAAACAAACACGTGGTGGCATTTGCGAGTGTCTGAACTACTCAAAACTGATGTTATCTCAAAAGCGTCCAGATATGAAATTTTTCCAACTTTTCGACCTGTGTCTTGCCTTAAATGCCTTACTCATTTCGGTCAAGGTTATTTTTTTAGAGAAAAACTTTGTAGTAGTTATGCAACCAAAAATGTAGTAGTGTGACAGCAATGCAAGAAATTAGGAAATGTTGTTGCAAAAACATAGCAAGTTTCTAGGAGCTCTGCCACACACACACGCACACAAAATCTATATCCTACACCTCATCAGCAGTACATTGATGGGTGAGTGGATAATGCTTTCTGTTTTTGTTTTGCTGCAGCAGTTCATGTGTGAGAGTGTGTGTGTGTGTGTGTGGGGGGGGGGGGGGGGGGGGAAGGGGGGGTGTATGTGTGTGTGTGTGTAGAGTGATTGTATCTTGCTTGCATATCCCTTCACATTCTATGAATATGTTTTGTGGATATTTCACTTAAGCTTGAATTATCATGACATGTATTTTCAGTTTCTCTATACATTCAACTGCTGCAACATATGACCTAATTCAAGTGCTGATCACTACATGCTTTACTTGTTGTTGTTGCTGCTGTTGCTGTTATGTTTAATAAATTAATAAGTAAGTAAATAAGTGAATGAATGAATAAATGAATGAAAAGATAAATATATACATGTTTTAAATTTACTGAAGATATCATTTTACTTATATCAACATTGAATTTTGCAGGGGGTCCTTGACTGTTTGAGTTGCAAGTTCAACAAAAGTCATGGTGAAATCTTGCAGCCTCCTCATGTCTCTGGAGAGGAGAGAGGTGCAGCCTTGAGGAAGATTTTCTGCATTTCCTGGCTGTGAACCTACTGAAAACTTTACTGTTATGTGAAAGTGACTATGAAGTAATATTGACACAACATGTCTTCAGCACCTAAAGGGTGTTCCATAGTTCAAAAGTTCTTCATAAAGTGCTATCTGGTTTACTCTGTCATCATTATAATGACATTTTTGACTCACATGCAAAGCAAAAGTGAGTCTATGTACTCACCCGTGTCGTCCGTCCGTGCGTAAAAAACTTAAACGTTGGATTTTTCTCGGAGACTATTAAGTCTATCAACACCCAATTTGGCATGATGGTGTATGATGACAAGGCCTCAAAAAACATACATAGTGACTTGACCTTGCTTCAAGGTCAAGGTCGCAGGAGCCATAAATGTTGTATAAAAAACAGCCATTTTTCACATTTTCTCAATTTTCTCTGAAGTTTTTGAGATTGGATACCTCACCTATACATGGTATATAGGGCAAAGTAAGCCCTATTTTTTGATACCAGTTTGGTTGACCTTGCTTCAAGGTCAAGGTCACAGGAGCTCTTCAAAGTTGGATTGTATACATATTTTGAAGTGACCTTGACCCTGAACTATGGAAGATAACTGTTTCAAACTTAATAACTATGTGGGGCACATGTTATACTTTCATCATGAGACACATTTGGTCACATATCATCAAGGTCAAGGTCACTTTGACCCTAATGAAATGTGACCAAAATGGGGTAGTGAGCCACTAAAAGTGACCATATCTCATGGTAGAAAGTGCCAATAAGCACCATTGTGCTTCCTATGTCTTGAATTAACAGCTTTGTGTTGCATGACCTTGGATGACCTTGACCTTGGGTCAAGGTCACATGTATTTTGGTAGGAAAAATGTGTAAAGCATTCCTTAGTTTAGTGTATGATGTCATTGCTAGGTGTAGTTGATTGGCCTTGACCTTGAAGGTCACCTGAAGGTCAAGGTCATGTAAAGGTCAAGGTCAAGCATGTGAGTCGTATGGGCTTTGCCCTTCTTGTTACAAGAATGATTATGCGTTGCCACTAACACTAAGAATACGTTATCAATGTAACCAATTTTGCAAAATGCAGTTGACTTCAATATTCAAATTTATGCAAATTAGATCACTTGATAAGTAGAATGTGTGCTTGTATGTGAGTTTAGAGCATCTTTATTGATTCAACTTATGAATGATGCTAGAAACTCAATACATATCTTATTTACCTATGTATTTTGTTTTTCGTGCAAATTAATTAATTTAGATATGCAAATGAGACTGAATGGCATGCTGCTTGTTATTCAAAATTAGCTTTTCATAATGAACAATACGATTTTCACAATTTTGTGTGTGTGTGTGTGTGTGTGTGTGTGTGTGTGTGTGTGTGTGTGTGTGTGTGTGTGTGTGTGTGTGTGTGTGTGTGTGTTCCGATTCTCAGTAAAATCAACAGACCACAATACTCAATATGAACTTTATGTTGAGAGAGCACAAAAATGCTGTAGTATGTAAGTTTGTGTTGAATTGTGTATTGCCAGATGCTTACAATCATATGCTCAAATGTGCACATAGCATGACGGTGTCTGCTTTGTGCCTAGTGGGTCTTCATGCTGCAGATGTCATTTTCAGTACATCACTTTATGGGACAATAATTATGAAGTTATGTCATCATCTAGTAAATATATTCTCTTCAAGACTATTTATCAAACCTACAGGTATTGACATTTTTTAATGTACTCTGATACTTGCATTCATGTTTAGCTGGTCAGTGTATGCCCAGAGATGAGCTTTTCCATTTACCCATCATATGTAAGTTAGCTTTGTGCTAACAGGATACACATTAAGTTGATGTCAGTACTTTTGGGGGCATCAGTGGCCCTGGCCACAAAATAAGAACTTTCAACCTGCAGTTGTTTTGTGACTAATGTGTGAAGAATCTCAAAAATGCTTGGGTTCTATTGAGTATCATCCCTGAGCAATGAATGAGATAAACTCACAGTGCCTCTATCTATCCAGGGACAGTTGGGAACTATCATGTTAGAGCATACATCCACAACCTAGTTGCATGCTTCCCACAGAGGGGAGATGGTGTTTATGCATCATGTCACGCTTATCTCACCACAATTACAATTTATATAATTATGGTAAAGGTTTTCAACAAAACCTAATCACCACATCCGCTGAAGGCACTTGTAAACAAATCAATAAACAAACAAAGTAAATAAGGACACTGGGCAGAAAGAATGTCAACAAGAAATTTAATCAAACAAAACACAAGCAAATCCCAACCCCGAGAAAACCCACAATAAGTGACAACAATCACAATGGCCAAAAATCACTCACTCATTCACAAAAAAAAACCCACACCCACAAAAATGGCGAACTTCTGAAGAAATAGCTTCAATTAACCAAGTAACCGCTCTCAAACAGAACGGGCTTGATAAAAGCTCATGAAACGACAATTCCGTCTTCGCATCTGTCCCCTTCGGGATTAAAGTACACGACTCTCCCCACAACTAGAAGAACGCCGCTCTCCGGCGGCTAATCAAACAACCGGCCACTTAACGAACTCACTCAGACCCGCGCGGCAGAACCGCAGCTGTGCTGATGTCACCCGTCTCTGAAAGCTCCCAACGCTATTCCAACGACGACAAGGCGACCAACACTGACAATGTCCAAGTTCATCAAAGAGCCCTCTCGCAGCAACTGCGACGACCGAACCCGCTAGAAAGACCAACGGAGATAAGAGATGCGTTTGTCTTACCCGACCTTGACAACGTCCGTCTCCCCGCACGTCCAAGACAACACCGGTAGTCCACACTCCGACCTCCCCTTGCGAATCCTCTCGCAAGCACAGCCCAAGCGTATAGCCCACGCTTGACTGTCACACCACCTCGGCGACCCGCGTCACTCCCGGTCCCCCGTAGACCGTTGACTTGGCTCGCTCCTCCCAACGTCGTATCCTCTCCCAACCCGCGTTGAGTAGAACTCGTCCCGTAGACTGTAGACAGGCAGCTGGCTGCGTCTTCGCACCCCTCCAGCGCCGACTCCGCCGTGACCCGAGCCACGTAGTACTCGTCCCGTAGTCCACCACTTGGCGACGACCGCATCTCCACCGCTCCTTCCCGCGCTGACCTCACAGCTTCCCGCTCTTCCGCTGGGTTAGAACCCACGTGGAGGAAGAAGGAAATATCCCGAAGAAAAAGAAAGAGCAACCCACCCAACGATGGATAGAAGGAAACGAAAAGAAGAAGGAAAGGAGCCTGCAATCAAAAGAAGCAGCAATTACTAACTTGTGAATTACTATCATCAAGTTCAACCAACATTTCACCTCCTCCCCTCCCGTCATCATTCACAAACTCCGACCATTTCAACAGAGGAAAAATGCCTCACACGTGGGGTTCATACATTACCCAATGAACCCACACAGATTACAGAGAAAAACCGATAAACTTCCCCCGCACAAATTACCGAGGCGACTCAGCTTTGTCCTTAAGCTTACGAGTTTCAAATGAAGGGAATTCACTCAGTTTTCTCCATCCACACAACTCGATATACGGACGCACGCGTGCTCACTCTCGCGCTCATATATGCTCTGTCCACTCCAACAAATATATATATATATATATAAAACCGGGTACTTACCTCACCCCCAGGCCGTGACAACTCCTGTAGCACCCAGCTACGACCCTAACGAGACATGGACGTCTAAGGCCGTGCAACGCTTTGCACTCCAGGGACCGTCTCCTACCACATGCTCGCATCTCAACAGACGCCGTGCTATTGCGCGTCCCGCTCTAACAAAAGGCGCAAATCGAGCACGTGATCCCGTCCACCAATGCAATTACAGTAATTCCAAATGCGCTGGCGTCAGCAACTTTTGAATCAACTTCCCCTTCAACCGAAGAGCACCGACCCCCCCCGGGACCCCTCTAGTCCCCCCTCCACTACAACCTAAATCTGACCTACGACCTACCTCTAAGGTCACCACTTGTCGCCATCGCGCGACACATCACATAATGTTTCCCAATGACCAGGGGGTAAAAAATGCAGTTTAAAAGCCCAGATTTAATGAAAAAGAGGCAGGATAAAATCAGGCACCTTTACCTCGATTATGTGTTGCCACTAACAGTGCTTCAGATTGTTGGCGCGCCTGCGCCATTGGCGCATATTTTATCAGAATGGCGCGTTACTTTCAATGTGTATGCGCCAGCCGGGCGCGTCATAAAAATTGCCAACTTGTATCAATCCTCGGTCCGTCTGTACCACTAAGCCACACCAAGCACATGTAGCCACACCACGGAGTACCAAAACCGACGCCAAATTGCTGCTTTGCCTAGCATCGATGCATCGCTCTGTGTGATTGGCTAACAGCCAGCAGACAACCAATCAGCGAACATCTATCAGTTTACCTTGCACAGACTCGCTCACGTGTGCGGAATCAGGATGCCACCGAAGAAAAGGCTTAGAAAAGAAACTGAAGAAAACCAACGTCCGTTGACGTTGTCTTCAATGTTTTGCAAGAATAAAGCAGGCGGTAACTGTTTAGTTTTTATCTCTTACTACCTGAAAATTGAAGCGATCGTTTTTTCTCTCCCTTCTCCCAGATCAGCCAGCCAGCACGTGTTTTCCCCACGCCCCTTCCAACTCCTGCCTCCCGCACTCCAACCTTTCTCCCCCTTCCCTCAGATGTCGGCAAGGCGGCATGTGTATCCCCCTCCCTTTCCTCCCCCGCCTCCATCGTTTAGTGGGTCAGTGATCTAGCAAGTTCAGAACTGAACTGAACTGAACTGAACTGATCTAGCAAACTGTCGTCTCTAAAAATAGCTAAGTGCCGTGAACTCGTCCCGAGGAGGGCCTGGGGAGGGGGTAAACCGTAAAGAGGCAAGAGATCTAGACCGGAGAAGGGGGAAAAGGGATAAAGGAGAGATAGGGGTGGGGCGGGTTTAAAGAGGGAAGAGATCTAGAGCGGAGAAGAAGAATAAAAAGAGAGGGACGGGTGGGTGGGTGGGGTGGGTTCAGTACCGTAAACCTAGTGTCACCTGAAGTGATAGTCAGGCTCGCTGTCGTGTTGGGTTTTGCGTCGTTTTGCTCTTGATGATATCGGTTGTGGAAATGTGAACTGTGAGAGTGTAAGGTTGTATGCGTCAAACTTCCGGAAAGAAGGTGAATGAGCGAATACTAGAGGAGTGATTTTGTGTTTGACTGGTTGAAGCAGATCTCTGTTAGATTTCATTGTGTTAGGCCCTAAAACCAAGTTTGTTTAAACAAAACATCATGCTACCAAGAAAGAATAGAGTGGGTTTTGAGTGATCATGACTCTGTGTCAACAGAACGAAATGTTAAAAGAGACAATTAAACAACTGAAAGACACACAGCTTGACATGTGTTTGTTTATTTGTTTATTTTTTGCTTTTTTAATTATTCATTTGTGTGTGTATGGGGGGCGGGATGCTGTAGGGGTGTCATGTGTGGGGTGGAGGGTCATTCTGTTTGAAGTGAAGGTTCGATTGTTAATGACCCATGTTTTTCAAAATTGACCCATCATTTTGCCTGGCCATGGGTCATTGGGCCCATGAAGTCTGAAAACAATCTGAAGCACTGCACTAACACTAAGAATACGTTATCAACGTAACCAGTTTTGCAAAATGCAGTTGACAACAATATTCAAATTTATGCAAATTAAATCACTTGATAAGTAGAATGTGTGCTTGTATATGAGTTTAGAGCATCTTTAATGATTCAACTCATGTATGATGCTAATGACTCAAAACATATCTTATTTACCTATGTATTTTGTTTTTCGTGCAAATTAATTAATTTAGATATGCAAACGAGACTGAATGGCATGCTGCTTGTTATTCAAAATTAGCTTTTCATAATGAACAATACAATTTTCACAATTTTGTACATTTTTGGGGATTTCTTTCCTAATAAAAAAAAAATAATCATGCACCATTAAAAATATGCAAATTTATGCAAATTTGTAGCAAGGCATGAGACAGAGACTCTTCCAGTTGGTGCCTTTGTATTCCTCATCCAAAAATTTGTGTGCATATCAATTATCACAAAGATATCTCTTCTGCTTGGGAAATTACAGCAAAAAAACTACAAATTGTGTCATTTTTCTGGTGCCACGGCTTTGTTCTTTGTCTCTACATTGAAAATGTCCCCCAGAAGAGGACGTTTGGCCAGCTGCAACTCGGGATCTGCTGGGTCGATATTCAAAATTGAAACTGTTCTGTGCTTAGAATCATTAGCTTTATGAACCAAAGTTAGTGGCAGAACTGTGCAGTATTCAGAAAATGTTCGAATGGACATGCTAAATTGCTAGTGTTGTTTGCAGTGGATACACAAAGAAAAGAGACATTATCACATACTTTCATGCAATTCCATTTTTAGGTATTTGATGTGGTGTTGAATGGAGAGCATACTGTGGTCAGTGAACTGGACATTTTCGCCCGTGTGGGACGCGGGGTGGCCCACGATGAGGTCGTTCCCTTCTCCATCAAGGGAGGACAGATCCGTGTCAATGGCGAGTCTTCCCAGGTGGATGGAAAGCTGACCATTGAGTTCATCAAGGTAAGAGAGGAGAGGCCTGGGTATACAGGTACAGAGAAATCTTGCAAAGAGTAATGGTATGTGATTACGATATATGATATGATGATGATGGTGGTGACAGTGATGATGATTCTTTTTGGGGCCCCCTTTAAAAAAAATATTTTTGGGGAATTTCATTCTCTGTTACTGCTGTGCAGCACCCAGTAACCGATTTTACTCCTCGGTAAGAGAGGCAATGCTGGTGAATAGCCTTGCCCAAGGGTGCAATTATAGAATCCATGAAGCTTTGAACAGGGAAACACCTTGACCACTGGGCTAGAGCTTGGATGGAAGCTTTTATTAATTTGCACAATTTACATTGGAACTTGATTCACCCTATGGCAACAGTTAAGCTTTAATGATACTACTAGTACTGAGTACTAGTGTAGAATTATTCTGGCATGGTGACCAAACATGAGTTTTTGGATGAATGAGGGTGAATTACTTAATGTGTGTGTTGGTGTGTATAAACGTGTGTATGTATGAATATGTGTGATATAGAATAAATGAGGGCGAGCCACAGGCAGACTGGCAATGCAGTGTATGATAGAAACTAATACATATAATTATACGTATAAAGTGAGGCACCTGGCATGTGATTATGGAAACCTTTTATCAAGCTACTTTTTTGTTAACTTCTGGTCTCATTTAGGTTTATGATGGATGTTGTAAATGCCCTTATACCATAGCAGATCTTCACTACTCTATATATCTTGAGCGGTGGCCAGATAAGGTTTAAGAATAGGCACTTGTCGGAGTCGTAAGAAATGATATTTTTTTCTTTTGTTATCATCATATTTTTCCTTTCCCCTTTTCCCCGTACCCTTACCCTCATTACCCTTCCCCTGCCTCAGCAGCAATCAGGGTCTGTGTCTGTGCCTGTGTGTGACTGGAGGGTTGGCGACCGCTTGCAAGTAAAGGAACATCAAAGAATTAATAATAAGTCTCATTTCAGATGAATATTAAAATAGCTACATTTAATGTAAAAGGCCTGGGGGACTTTAGAAAGAGAAGGAAGGTGTTTACTTGGATCAGAGACAACAAGTATGAAATTATCTTACTTCAGGAAGTACACGTGACCAAGGAAAAAACTCAACTCTGGGTGCAGGAATGGGGCTATAAAGCTATGTTTTCAGGAGATAGTTCTTCATCAGCTGGGATAGGAGTTCTATTCCAACCAAATTTCCCACTAAAGATAGTGGAATATAACGAAGTTATGGTGGGAAGAATACAAAAAATAAAAATGGAAATAAACAACAGGACCTATACATTATTTAATATATATGGGCCAAATAATGATGATGCCATGTTCTTTCATATTTTAGATATGGAAATAGGAAAAAACCAAGGTGGCAGTGTCATTCTGGGAGGAGACTTTAACGTTATACTCGATGTCCACCTTGACAAAAAGGGAGGAATATTGGCAACCAAACATAAACAAAGGGAAAAAATTAATACATGTAATAGAAAAGTATGATCTGTATGACATTTGGCGCTTGTACCATCCAAATGACAAAATCTTTACATGGCATTCAAATACAAAACCAAAAATTTCTTGTAGACTTGATTACATATTGATATCATCGCATCTTGTTAACAACAGTCGTGCGGCAAGAATAATTCCGGGATTTCTCTCTGACCACTCTCTTGTTTATTTTAATCTAGACACATTAATACCTGCTCGTGGTCCAGGGTATTGGAAACTGAATACAAATTTACTTCTTGATGAGGATTACAAAATAAGAATACAAAGCAAAATACAGGAAATAATGACTATCAACTCTGATGCAAATCCAAATACCAAATGGGAACTTATCAAAGGAACTGTAAGGCAGGAATCCATAATTTATTCTGCTCAAAAGCAAAAGGAGAAAACTAAGAGGGAAATAGGGCTCCAGAAAGACATAGAAAGCATAAATGAGGAGATTCAAAAGTCAAGCTCGAAAGACTCGGCCCTACACGCTAAACTGGAAACTAAGCAAAAAGAACTAGAAAGAATGTATGATGAGAAAGTACAAGGAATAATTCTAAGAGCAAAAAGCAGGTGGGTGGAAGAAGGTGAAAAAAATACAAGATACTTTGCAAACTTAGAAAAGAGAAACTATGAAAACAAAGTTATAACAGAATTGAAAGTTAATGGGTCAGACATACATAACCCCTCAGAAATCTTAAAGGAGGAAAAGCACTTTTTTGAACAACTGTACTCCAAAAAGTTAAACAGACCTTCTTCTCATAGTGGTGATATTTTCCCAAGTAACATTCCAAAACTCAGCAATGATGAAAAACATATTTGTGAAGGTCTACTGACTGAAACTGAATTGGAAGAATCTATACAAGGTATGAAAAACAACCGAAGTCCAGGTAGTGATGGAATCCCCAGTGAGTTTTATAAAGTATTTTGGCCAGACATTAAGACCTACCTCTTAGATTCAATGAATCATTCATTTGAGAAAGGAAAGCTAACAATGCTACAGTGTCAAGGTATTATCACTTTGATTCCTAAAAAAGATCAAGACAGAACATATTTGAACAACTGGAGACCAATCACCTTACTGAACGTTGACTACAAAATAGCTGCGAAAGCAATAGCAAATAGAATTTAAAAAGTTCTTTCAACCATCATACACCACTCCCAAACTGGCTTTATAAAAAATAGATATATAGGAGAAAACATTAGACTGATACATGATGTTATCCTACATGCTAATGAGAAAGAAATGAAAGGGTTGATTATGTTTGTAGACTTCAAGAAAGCCTTTGACAGTGTTGACCATGACTATATGATCAAAGCACTTGAGCATTTCAACTTTGGCAAAGACTTGATACAGTGGATCAAATTATTTTACACAGATGCACAAAGCTGTGTAACTAACAATGGATACATGTCAGCATTTTTTAAAGTAGCCTGCGGAACAAGACAGGGATGCCCTCTTTCTCCTATATTTTCAACATTGTGATTGAAATTTGTTCTCATTTAATAAGAAATAATGACGACATTCAAGGTTTCAAACTTCTGGATACCTCTGTCAAAATGACTGCATATGCTGATGATCTTACTATTTTTCTAGATGGAACAGAAAGGGATCTCAGCACTACCTGCTCCATTCTTGAAAGCTTTGGAGAAAACTCTGGCTTAAAAGTCAGCTATGAAAAGAGTGCCATTCTAAGAATAGGTCCCCTCAAAGACACTCAGGTCAGACTATGCCAGGAAAAGAACTTTACATGGACTTCAGAGGGCGTTAAAACACTTGGAATATTTTTCACTAATGAAATAAGCAAAATGACTGAAATAAACATGAATGAGAGATTTAAGAAAATGGTTATTCTATTACACAAATGGAAATCTCGTAACCTCACCTTATATGGTAAAATAACAGTCATTAAGATGCTAGCTTACCCTATTATACTATACCCATTGACAAATCTACCTGATCCAACCAAGAATCAACTGAAAGCAATAAACAAGGAACTGTTTAAGTTCTTGTGGAATGATAAACCTGACAGAATAGCTCGAAAAGTAATGTGTCAAAAGATAGAAAAGGGTGGTTTGAAAATGTTAGATGTTCAAAGCTTTCAATCAGCAGTTAAAGCAAACTGGATAATACGCTACACCAACTCTAACAATCAAGGAGAATGGAAAACAACATTTAGACATTATCTCAGTAAGATTGGGAAAGAAAATTTCTTAAATTCAACATTGAATGAAAAACACCTCAAGCTGTACATCCCTCAAAACACCTTCTTTTATGATGTAATGAAGCACTGGAATAAGGTTGTTGGGATAGAAAATCCTGCTGACAATATACTAGAACAATCCTTGTGGTATAATTCAAATATATGTCATTGCAGGGTACCAGTCAAATCCAAAAAATGGGCTGACAAGGGTATCTTGCAGGTGAAACATATTGTTAAAAACAATGATCTAGTCAGTTTTCTCAATCTGAAGACAAAGTTCAAATTGGATGCAGAGGATATCTTTACTTATCAAACAATAAAAAAGTCTATTCCACAGGAATGGATGCAAAAAATAAAAAACGACCAATGTCAAAGTCAGTGTGAGAGAATTAGTGAAAGAATAAATAGGGTATCAAAATGCACTAACTTCTTTTACTCAGTTCTAATTGACAACATGGACATAGACATTCATTCCCAACAAAAGTGGGAAAAATCATTTGAGGGCAATAACATTGATTGGGAAAGCATTTATACTCTGCCAAAGCAATGCACAATAGACACTCAGCTAAGAACCTTTCAGTTCAAATTCTTACACCGGATTACATCAACAAACACCTTCCTTCTACGTATAGGAAAATCATCATCATCACTTTGTGGATTTTGCTGGTGTTGTATTGAAACACAGGAACATATATTCTGGGAATGTCAAGTAATACAAGATTTCTGGAGCAAACTACAGCAATATTTAGAAAGCAGAAAGGCAACATTTTCCAAATGTAAATATTCCATATTCTTTGGTGACAAGCTTGCTCCTCCTATTGTAAATCTTATCTTAATATTAGCCAAAAAATATATTCATCAAGCAAAGTGTCGAAATTATGAAATAGCATTTGACTCCTTTAGGCAAGTCCTTCAGTACACATACAACATTGAGGAAAGAATTGCTTTCAGAAATGGTATATTGGAACAGCTTCAGAGCAAGTGGTTGCCAGTCCTACCAATATAAATAAAAATGCCATAAACATTACAAGAAACTGTCCTTGCCCAACGCCTCTTGGACTCCTCAAACCCCCCACCCCCACCCCCCCACCCGCCCCCCCACCCCCGCCCTCACCCCCCCCCCCCCTCTCCTCTCTCTTTCCCCTTCCCATTCCAGATCTCATCTCCCATGCTCATCTGCCCCCATGATAACTACAGCATGTAATCTTATGTACAATTCTTCAGGTTTTCTATCCTTTTTATTTTTCTTCTTAATATTTGTTTATTAATTATTATGATTAATATTTATTATTATTATTATCATTAGTTATTAATTGTTAATTGTTAATTATTTATTATTTATTGTTAATTACTATGTATTAATTATATATATATATATATATATATATATATATATATATTTTTTTTTTTTTTTCTACTGTTGTGAAAAGTTTTGGGCAGATGTATGTGTATACTCCCCTTTCTGAATAAAGATATTAAAAAAAAAAAAAAAAAAAGAATTATTCTGGCAACTGTTACTCTGTTCTTACAACTGTAAAACTTGTAGGGGACACAAAGCCTCTTCTGGTTTAGTTCAAACTATTCATTTGTTTGCTTACTGGGCTGCCATGAAGTTCAAAGCTGAAGGTTGTGCTTGGTTCCTGTAAGCATCAGTTTGTGAGACCTGTGCAAGGGCAGAGAGCATGGTGAGGGGAGAGTGCAGCTGGAGAACAACAAAGCAGCCATGCATTAGTCCATAGGTTTGCTGCTTTGTGCAGACTTGCTGTTTCCACGCACTGAAATACAGTATTATCATCTTGTATGAGAACATATCCAGTTGTCCTGTAAATCATTGAACCCATGACCAGGTTAAGAGATATAGTGTCTGCAAGCAAAGGGGGGAGAGGAGAAAAGGAACAACAGAGCTGGGAGAAAACACCAGCTCAAGCACAGAACTCAAAACTATTAGTATTATTCACTTTTTCAGCTTAGAGGCACCCACTTGCAGACCATTTTTTCTTGTGCATCACTGCAGCCTTCCATCAAAATCACATGAAGGTGATAACATGCACCAGATAGGGTGCTTGGACTGGACCCTTGCTGGTGTACTGCTTGGATTGTGGCATCAGTGATGAGGATGCTTCCACAAGAAAACCTTTATTTGCTTCCACGTCAGTGTGACTTGAGGTCATATTCAACTGCAACACTGCTGAAATCACGCAGGCTAGGTTTGGACTCTAAAAGTCATGCTTATTTTGTTCTTGGGTGCATGCATGTATTTTGACACTTTAACAGTTGCTGTCTTGGGAGCGTTTTTGCCCCATACTGCCTACTGTGCTTTTTTCTTGGTCTGTTGCAGGGCGACTATGACAATCCCAAAGTGAATGCAATGTACATCATCAAGGGGACCATGGAAGGTTTGTGATTTTCCCCCCCCCCCCCCCCCCTAGCAAATACAAATATTCACTTTTTATTTTAAAATCATATTGATGCATTTTATTTGAACTTTTTTATGCATTGAAATAACAGCCAAAAGAGGGATCAGATTTAACCAGCTTTAAACTTTTTTATTTTCTTCACAACTAGTCAACTTTACCACGAAATTGTGAAAACTTAAAAAAAGAAACGAAAAACTCACCAACCAATCAACCAAATCATTCCAGGCATGTGAACTAAGCTTTATTTTGCCTAATTAAATTCTTTTTTACCCCTGAAATTTGACTATTTTGGGAAAAAAGTAAAGGACATTGTGGATGTGATGGGGCATTCACGACACACCAATTTCTAATAAGTTCTTAGTCAGCATTGAGGTATATTCATGTAATTGATAATGGGACATCTTGCTGCTCTGGTGGCCAGCTAGTTGTGGCTAACACATTAACAAATTGAAATGTTTGTTTTTCTTAGAAATTAGAATATGAAATTTTCCATGATGGCTGTGTGCATTTGTCCTTTGTAATAATGTAACTCTTTGACATTAATTTTGACTGTGTGTTTAGATCATAGAGATCATAATTGCGGTCACTCCCACCAGGAATCTAATGTTGGGCAATTTTTGACTCACATGCGAAGCAAAAGTGAGTCTATGTACTCACCTGATTTGTCCGTCCAGGCGTCCGGGCGTCCGGGCGTCCGTTTAAAACTTTAACATTGGATTTTTCTCGGAGACTATTAAGTCTATCAACACCCAATTTGGCATGATGGTGTATGATGACAAGGCGTCAAAAACCATACATGGTGACTTGACCTTGCTTCAAGGTCAAGGTCGCAGGGGCCATAAATGTTGTCTAAAAAACAGCCATTTTTCACATTTTCTCAATTTTCTCTGAAGTTTTTGAGATTGGATACCTAACCTATATGTGGTATATAGGGCAAAGTAAGCCCTATCTTTTGATACCAGTTTGATTGACCTTGCTTCAAGGTCAAGGTCACAGGAGCTCTTCAAAGCTGGATTGTATACATATTTTGAAGTGACCTTGACCCTGAACTATGGAAGATAACTGTTTCAAACTTAATAATTATGTGGGGCACATGTTATACTTTCATCATGAGACACATTTGGTCACATATCATCAAGGTCAAGGTCACTTTGACCCTTATGAAATGTGACCAAAATGGGGTAGTGAACCACTAAAAGTGACCATATCTCATGGTAGAAAGTGCCAATAAGCACCATTGTGCTTCCTATGTCTTGAATTAACAGCTTTGTGTTGCATGACCTTGGATGACCGTGACCTTGGGTCAAGGCCACATGTATTTTGGTAGGAAAAATGTGTAAAGCATTTCTTAGTGTATGATGTCATTGCTAGGTGTAGCTGTTTGACCTTGACCTTGAGGGTCACCTGAAGGTCAAGGTCATGCAAAGGTCAAGGTCAGGCATGTGAGTCATATGGGCTTTGCCCTTCTTGTTCAATTTAATATGGCATTTCAAATGCAGACCTGTCACCTTCCGAGCAGTGCATGAGGAATGTTTGGAGTATCAGCAAACAGAATATAGCAAAGATGAGCAGGATTCATCACATCTCCAAACCTTGACTCAAATAGAAAGTGTATAAACAGGCAAAATTAATATTTATCCCTCCAGGTTTACTGGAGGTCCTACAGACTTTATCTGTCTGTCTGTCTGTCTGTCTGTCTGTCTGTCTGTCTGTCTGTCTGTCTGTCTGTCTGTCCCGACTTAACGGCTTATATCTCAAAAACTACTGGACGGATTTCCTTGAGATTTTGCACACTAACTGGAAGTTAGGTCCGATTGAATGTATCAAATTTTCAGAATCGAGGCTTGAAGAGAAAGTAGTTTTTTAAGGTCGTACACTCCAGAGCGCCTCCCCAAATACGCGATTCATGGAATGGCGAAATTGCGTAATGTGTGACGTCATCAACAACGTGACGTCATTTGCGAGTAGAGTTTTAATGATAATGGATTTTGAGAACATTGGTGAAAGGATAAAGAAGAATTTTTTACGATGCAAGTAGTCAATTGATGGAATGGCGACCCACTCTACAGCCATGCCCCTTTTCTCGCTGTATCTCGCGTGGTTATAATTGCTGGCGCCAAAATGGCTTCTGAATGAACGCTGATTCGTTGCATTGTATTCCGGACATCATTTGTGTCTCATTTTTGCCAGACAGTGAGAAGATTTCTCAGACTGTGATAGACAGGGGTATGAATAAATACCACTCAAGTTATTTAGACGAAATTAAGATCTATGAGCAAGCGGAATAAACGGTCGAGTTGACAGCTTGGTGCTTCAGATCAATGCGAAAAAATGAAGCTCCATGGCATATCGACTTTCTTTCCATCTTGACGCTGCTAAGCAGAAGATCAACCATCCTCATTGCTCGTGCAAAGCTGGGTAAGTGTTTTTTTTAAATAATCATTTATCTGTTACTTGTTTGATGGAGTAACCTAAGCTCGCATTCCAAAATTGTAGAACCTACTGTTGAAGTGTTGTGTGTGGAGGCAAAAAGCTTGCGCAACTGTCCTTCGCACTGACTGTCCTATGCACGGACTGTCCTTTGCATTAACTGTCCTTCTCACTGACTGTTCTATGCACTGACTGTCCGATGCACTGACTGTTCTATGCACTTTCACACTGACCAGTGCACAAAATGACCGGCACATGTCCGAAGCACTGGTGAGCGCGACAAAAACTTGGAGCGGACTGTTAGATCTTTACCCACTGTAGAAAGCGCACTTCCCCTCCTCTCCTTCGTGACTATCTCCTTGTCAGTGTGAAGGACAGTTAATGCAAAAGACGGTCAGTGCAAAGGGCAGTCGGTGCATAGGACAGTCAGTGCGAAGGACAGTTGCACAAGCTTTTTGGATCCACACACAACACTTCAAGAGTAGGTTCTACAATTTTGGAATGCGAGCTTAGGTTACTCCATCAAACACGTAAGAGATAAATGATTAAAAAAACAACAACACTTACCCAGCCTTGCACGAGAAATGAGCAGTAATGTTCAATTTCTAATGCAGATCTGAGACTCACCCCCGCACAGACTCCTTTGCTTTTATTCAGCCGGTTGAGATTTAGCTGCTTGTGTGGCCACGGAAAAAAACGTTATAAATGCTTTACAAATACTCTGCCATATCAATTCTCTAATGGCTCAGCTGGTAGAGCGTTGGACTCTTGGTCATGCATGACCAGGTTCGATTCTGCGCTGAAACTTTTTTTCTCTCTCTTTTTTCGAGAGGTTGTGGGTTTCAACCCGACCTGGTTTTTTGTGTTTGTATGTGTGTGTGTGTTTTTCCCCCCTCTTTACTCGAGAGGTTGCGGGTTCGAACCCGATTAAAAAAAAAAAAATTAATGCCAAAACCTGGAGGTTCAGCGCCAGCGGTTTTTATTTCAAACACTTTTTTTTCTTTCCATTCTTATATATTTTTTTCTTCTTGTCTTTTTATGTTACTATATGAAAGTAAAAGCTTTTCACTGTCATTGACTTTCAAATGGTTTTTCAATGTTCATTTGTTGTAATGCATCAAAGGTTTCTTTGCTATCCTTTTTCTCTTTTTCTTTTCACTAAGTGACCACTACGACTCCCTACATGATTCGTAAGAGGCGAATAACTAGGGACACCGTCACTTGATTTGCGTTTACTCTAAACTGTTCTAGTGATTTTCGTGTTTAATGGCCTTACATAGCCTACAAAGGCTGATAGGTCATAAAACACTATCCATCCATCCATTTATTTTAACAAGTTAAGACAGATTATGTGCTGCCTAACAGGGATAGGAGTCACTAAACAAAAGCTCACCATCCCACCCCTTCACAGGGCCAACCAGTCAATGTCTTCAGAATCTAAGACCTCGATTGCGCTCGCTTCCGACTCGCTCTCGGAACTTTGATGGTCCGAGTCATTGGGGTCAACAATTCGAGGACTAGGAATGAAATATTCTTCTATTACCTCTTCAAGCTCAATCTACTCATCTGCAGTGCAGATGTTAGCAGTGATAGCAGAATCTAATTCCTGCGATCGAAGAGATTGTTTATCGCATGATTGGAGTCTTGCCACAGTTACTTCCCTTGCTTTGTCTGCCAATCAGAGAAGGGTAAAGCAACGTATTGTTGTCTCAAAATAGCTCATTTTCAAGCCAACCAGAGGAGTTCTACAACCACCAGCGAATAAAATTTGGCTTTGGTTGGCAGCCTAGGGTATTCCCGCGTCGATCTGTTGCAGTGGCAGCTACGAAACTTTGAGAAAATGCCTGATGTCGATGATCGGTTCGCAAATGTTTTCTTGTCAATGATTTACCACCATATCCAAAAAAGATCATATAGCAAACTCTTCCACGTTGATTTCAAAAATGAAACTTACACATACTATGAATAAGGGATTAGAGAAGCCAAATAACAAAAAATCTCAAAGTTGACCACTTCAACCCCAACCTCCTTTGTGGGCAGTTTGTGCAAAATAACTTGACTGCGCAACCGACTTATTTAGTGATGGAGGGTCACATTTTACTTTGAACTAGCCCCTTTTGAATGCTGCAAGATTGTGGTACACAGCAAACTGGCTCATAGAACTTAAGTCATGTCAAAGCTGAGATTTTTGCAAAGTTATTGATATTATTTTCTTATAGAATTTTACCAGCACAAACAAAAATGTGAAGAAAATGGGCTGTTTGTGATGCTAAAATGGTTACAATTCCAGCAATTATCACTAATTTTTAATTAACCCTTCAGTTCAGTTCAGTTCAGTTCAGTCTCTTAACCCTGAGATGGGTTGTTGAGGCACCACTGATGACTTTCGGACAATCTTCCTCCATCGATCTCTATCCTCTGTGGCTTGCTGTGAGTCAGCAAAGGTCAAGCCTGTCCACTCTTTGATGTTGTCTTCCCACCTCTTTCTCTGCCTGCCTCTCCTTCTCCCACCTGTACGGTACCTTGCAGGATGGTCTTGGCCAGCCCACTGCCTCTTGACACGTGACCGTACCACTTCAGCTTTCTGCTTTTCACGATTGAGAGCAGGTCTTCGTACTGTCCAATTGCTCTCCTGATCCTGTTGCTGACTTCCTCATTCGTGACATGGTCTTTATATGAGATGTTCAGAATCTTGCGGTAGCATCTCATTTCCAGGGCTTGTATCCGTCTCTGTAGTTCAGATGTGAGTGTAGAAATGGAGTTTTCTTTTCGATGGTGTTTCTTTTGACCCTGTATCTCGCTACTTTCGAGGGAGTATTTGCATGTGATGATTTTTATCACCCTGTGTATGCTTTTGGTAGAGTCTGTGTTGTTGGTGAACTTTCTTCTGCCTTGTAAAGCTGCATGTGTTTTGAGAGAGCGACCCTGTGCAGTGAACCCGTGTTAGAGGGTGTCTGTATGTGATTGTATCATCACGTGTCGTGCGTTCGGGAGGGAGTGGGACATCTCGCTACCTGACGGGAGTCTGGGGGTGTCTTTCATAGCCTCTTGGGATGCAAGTGAAGCATGGCCATTAGGGCATCGATTTTACAAAGTGCTAACGAAAGAAGAATGTGCAAATTTTATAGCTGTGCATGAATCAAGCTTTTAACTTTTTCGCACCAAAATTTACTTGTAATGGAAATGGACACCCTCAAACACAGGTTTCATGTTAATATTTGTGTGAATTTCAGTCTTACCGGCATACTGTATTCTATCAAAGAGATGCTCAGTGGTTGTGAAAATTTCAATGGGATGCATGTTTTTGTGATTATAAAACCACCACATTTCAGTGAATGCCAATGTGTATGTATGTAAGATTAATGGTGAGACTTTGAAATGAAAGAGAATGCATAGAACAGCTTTTTTGACAAAACCTCTGAAAGTGCATCATGCATATCTTAACCACAGACCAGTGATATGGATTGAGTTGCTGTCATGTTTGACTGCCACTTTATTTGGAGATTGCTTTCCAAACCACAAAACGAAATAGTATGCCAATTAGTCTGCCTTTTCTGAAATATGTGTGTCACATTTTAAAATGCTACTCTGTTTAGCTGCCTGACAATCTTGGTGATTATTCTGATGATATGTTGGATGTCCAGCTGTGTCAGAGTACATGTAAAATTTTATGAACATTAACATCCGCCATGATCTCAAATCACACTGACCTAGAAAACACAAACCAAGACAGAAATAGTTCATCAAGGTAAAGGTAAGCTGACCAGGCTGTGGCAGTAATGACAACATGATACCATATAAATTACCAAGAGCTACAGCAGAAAATCCTCCCCAACTTATTGCACCATTGCCATGGAGGAGGTGCACAAGCATTTTCAGGCAAGAGGCAGCAGAAATTTGAGCGAGCTGCCACTGCCCCTGATGAGACACACTGGAATGGACCCCACCAGAGCTTGATTTCTTTGTGCAAGAAGTTGCAGACATGATCAGCACTCTACCCAGTTGTCAATCACCTTGGGCAGGTAAACAAACCCTGCATCCCTGTTTTCACTGCAAATCATGAACATTTGTGCCCACAACAGACAAATAACATTTGACTGGAAATATGTGATTGTAACCCTTGTGCCCCGGAGAGGAGGAAAATCTGACAACATTGAAGACTGGAGGCCAGTTTCACTACTCAACAGCAGCTACAAGATACTTATGGAGTTGGTGCAGCAGAAATTGTCTACTTGGATCACTGCAACTCAGAGGCTGTGTATTAGGCACAAGGGATCCATGCCCTGCAATGGGCTACAGGAACACATTTTCTGTTTGAAGGCAGACATTTTAAATTTCCTTCACCATCTTTGCATGCTTGTCGACAACAAAGATGCATTTGGTAGCATCGACCAGACAATGATCCAGGGTACCTGAACAGATTACTGTGATAACACGAGACATCTACCCGGGATCCACCTTTCAAGTCAAGACATGATTAAGTTTCAAGAAATATTTGAAAACATTTGTGTTCCACTGCTCCCTGTCACTGCCAAGCTCCAAGCAATAAACACCATGGCTACTTCCAAGTCCACTTCTACTGCAGTAATATCCACATCAAGGATTAAATTGTGTCCTATGTGCTGGGATTAAATCCAAAAATCACGCATTCAAGTTCTGCCCATGCACTTCAGGAGGACTTGGTTTGCCAAACCTGCGGCACAAAGGCCCACAGCAAGAAAGTTGTTAAACCTCCACCTAAGAGAAAGTACCCCCCACAGCCAGGCAGCAATGAAGAAAACAACATCACTGGATGAAAAATACAGACTGAAAAAATCTTTGAAAGTCAACTGGAAAAAATCACACTGTATTCAGCTGAATGAACTGTACTTGTAGACTGGGAATTCACCTGATCAGACCACTAGCCAAAACTACATGTCAACTGCAAAGGCAGATGATGACATTGAGCTGTCATTCACTGACCTACAGCATTCTACACAAGTTTCAAGTGAATAGAACTGGGCAGAAATTAGAATGCTGGAAGAAAAAACTGTTACTAGGTAAAAGAGCTGGAACAAACAACATCAACCATAGGCTGGCAAATCAACATCTGGTGAACCTACAAATCAGTGACAATCTTGTGAAATTTGTAGTGAAAGCCAGGCTACAGCTCCTTGAATGCAACATCACCTTGCATCTGTATGACCCAGCAGTGTGGCCCATACAATGCCTGAGATCCCATTTCCACTTTAAGTTTAAGATTGTCATCCACATGAGTGGCTGTAAATACAACAAAACCACAATACAGAAGTGACACAACAGAGTGGGAAAAATCATCACAAGAAACATGACTAAGGTGAATCCCTGCATGACCATCCTTTGTGATCAGCATGTGTCTTCATCACAGTTAACTGAAGGAGAGAATAATGCATTTGCAGATGTGCAACACATGAGACCCAAAGAGTGCATCATCAACTCCACTAGAAAATCATACCTGATACTTTGATAGTGTGAGTATCTCTGTCCTGCGACCCAGTTGCTGATGACTGCTTTAAGTACAAATTCAATAAGTATCTCCCACTCTATAGGAAAATCAACAAGGATACTGTTGCAAAACAGTAGTGCTTGCTGTAGGCTGCAACTGCACAGACTTCCAGCATCATGCGCCCCAAAGTGTGGCCTCTTCCTGTTCCACCAGTGCCATGATTGGATTGAACCTAATAAGGAAGCAAAGGTGCAGAGTTACAGCGTAGTTGTCCTTGCAAGACTTTTCTATAGTCATAGCCCATTTGTTGTGCATGAAACCAGTCAGGGTTAGCACAGGAGCAATAACAGGAACTACCTCTCTTGGTTGGAATGACTGACCTGTGAAGATGCAACAGCTGAGAGTGGATAGAAAGACTGAACTTATCCATTGCCTGGGAATGAAGGGATTTTTCCTAACGCTCAGGGTGGTTGAGCAGTGGATTATCCAGTGCTTGTTTTTCAAACTTCAAACTCCCCTCCAGCTCTTGATACAAACAAACAATATGTAATCATTGCCAAGGGGCTAGTGCACACACCAAGTGATGCATACACCATTCTCTCCATGTGAAGACAACACAAAGATCAGAACACAAGGGAGTTGGAAAGAATTATAAATAAATTTTAAAAACGGAACTAAATTATCTCTAAACTGACAAAAACTGGTTTAAAAAGAAAAAAGAAAACCAATGTTGCTTTCAATCAACCACCAACAATTTCACAAGTCAAACAAAATGAACGAGGTGTCTCCAGTTTAGGTACAGTTCATCTGTCAGTAGATTACACTCTGCTCTTTTAGTTTAGCTTAGTGTACTGTTGTTTTCCTGATGGTAGTGGTGGGGAGGAGATATGGTAGTGGGGCACACTTATCTATCGGAAGGGAGGGGAACAGGGGTTCCAGAGCAGACACTTACCACATTGAAGGTCAAATCAAATCTGAGCTACACATAGTCCAGGGAAGTGGGGTAGCAAGTTTGTTTTTTGGGGGTTAGTTTTGGTTTGTTTGGTTTTGTTGTTGTTTTTTTTTGGTTGTGTTTTTTTTTTTTTGGGGGGGGGGGGGGGGGGGGGGGGTGGGCAGGGGGGTTAAAAAATTTCTTTAGTTAAATAGTAGTGATTTTCTGCAGGTTTAATCAAATTGGTTAAGCTGTGTGGGTTGGGAGTACTGTTTAATATATATTATCCATGCCTTCTGTACAAAATCTTAGCAAACACATTGAGGCATGAGCACTTGGAGTAATAACCTTGCTATGTTTTGTCACAGACGTTCCACGACTGCCCAGCCTTCCTGGCAATGAGAGCATGCGGGAAGAAGAGGAGGAGGAGGAGGAGGACAGCCTACCAGAAAAGCCTGCCAAAGTGCGGCGACCATCAGGCCCCAAGACCAAGGATCCCTATGCTGCAGATGACACCAGCTCTATGCTGCTGCCAGTGCTAGTGGTTCTGGGTGCCTTCCTCCCCACACTCTTCTTCCTGTGCCGCCTGTAGCAGGTGGCACCGAGCATCCACCTCTTCCCCAGGCTTTGTGTTGCATCCAGTGTCCCTCTCTCTCAACTGATGTGTGTCACTGCGCCCTCTCTCCTTCCCACCCACCATGTGCATGCCACCCTTGTATGCTCAGTGCACCATCTCCTCTCACACCACCATTGAGTACTTGGTGTGCATCTCCTCTCACACCACCATTGAGTACTCAGTGCACCATCTCCTCTCACACCACCATTGAGTACTTGGTGTGCATCTCCTCTCACACCACCATTGAGTACTTGGTGTGCATCTCCTCTCACACCACCATTGAGTACTCAGTGCACCATCTCCTCTCACACCACCATTGAGTACTTGGTGTGCATCTCCTCTCACACCACCATTGAGTACTCAGTGCACCATCTCCTCTCACACCACCATTGAGTACTCAGTGCACCATCTCCTCTCACACCACCATTGAGTACTTGGTGTGCATCTCCTCTCACACCACCATTGAGTACTCAGTGCACCATCTCCTCTCACACCACCATTGAGTACTTGGTGTGCATCTCCTCTCACACCACCATTGAGTACTCAGTGCACCATCTCCTCTCACACCACCATTGAGTACTCAGTGCACCATCTCCTCTCACACCACCATTGAGTACTCAGTGCACCATCTCCTCTCACACCACCATTGAGTACTCAGTGTACCATCTCCTCTCACACCACCATTGAGTACTCAGTGCACCATCTCCTCTCACACCACCATTGAGTACTTGGTGTGCATCTCCTCTCACACCACCATTGAGTACTCAGTGCACCATCTCCTCTCACACCACCATTGAGTACTTGGTGTGCATCTCCTCTCACACCACCATTGAGTACTCAGTGCACCATCTCCTCTCACACCACCATTGAGTACTTGGTGTGCATCTCCTCTCACACCACCATTGAGTACTCAGTGCACCATCTCCTCTCACACCACCATTGAGTACTCAGTGCACCATCTCCTCTCACACCACCATTGAGTACTTGGTGTGCATCTCCTCTCACACCACCATTGAGTACTCAGTGCACCATCTCCTCTCACACCACCATTGAGTACTCAGTGCACCATCTCCTCTCACACCACCATTGAGTACTCAGTGCACCATCTCCTCTCACACCACCATTGAGTACTCAGTGCACCATCTCCTCTCACACCACCATTGAGTACTTGGTGTGCATCTCCTCTCACACCACCATTGAGTACTTGGTGTGCATCTCCTCTCACACCACCATTGAGTACTCAGTGCACCATCTCCTCTCACACCACCATTGAGTACTCAGTGCACCATCTCCTCTCACACCACCATTGAGTACTTGGTGTGCATCTCCTCTCACACCACCATTGAGTACTCAGTGCACCATCTCCTCTCACACCACCATTGAGTACTCAGTGCACCATCTCCTCTCACACCACCATTGAGTACTTGGTGTGCATCTCCTCTCACACCACCATTGAGTACTCAGTGCACCATCTCCTCTCACACCACCATTGAGTACTCAGTGCACCATCTCCTCTCACACCACCATTGAGTACTCAGTGCACCATCTCCTCTCACACCACCATTGAGTACTCAGTGCACCATCTCCTCTCACACCACCATTGAGTACTCAGTGCACCATCTCCTCTCACACCACCATTGAGTACTAGTGTGCATCTCCTCTCACACCACCATTGAGTACTCAGTGCACCATCTCCTCTCACACCACCATTGAGTACTTTGTGTGCATCTCCTCTCACACCACCATTGAGTACTCAGTGCACCATCTCCTCTCACACCACCATTGAGTACTCAGTGCAGCATCTCCTCTCACACCACCATTGAGTACTCAGTGCACCATCTCCTCTCACACCACCATTGAGTACTTGGTGTGCATCTCCTCTCACACCACCATTGAGTACTCAGTGCACCATCTCCTCTCACACCACCATTGAGTACTTGGTGTGCATCTCCTCTCACACCACCATTGAGTACTCAGTGCACCATCTCCTCTCACACCACCATTGAGTACTTGGTGTGCATCTCCTCTCACACCACCATTGAGTACTCAGTGCACCATCTCCTCTCACACCACCATTGAGTACTCAGTGCACCATCTCCTCTCACACCACCATTGAGTACTTGGTGTGCATCTCCTCTCACACCACCATTGAGTACTCAGTGCACCATCTCCTCTCACACCACCATTGAGTACTCAGTGCACCATCTCCTCTCACACCACCATTGAGTACTCAGTGCACCATCTCCTCTCACACCACCATTGAGTACTCAGTGCACCATCTCCTCTCACACCACCATTGAGTACTTGGTGTGCATCTCCTCTCACACCACCATTGAGTACTCAGTGCACCATCTCCTCTCACACCACCATTGAGTACTTGGTGTGCATCTCCTCTCACACCACCATTGAGTACTCAGTGCACCATCTCCTCTCACACCACCATTGAGTACTTGGTGTGCATCTCCTCTCACACCACCATTGAGTACTCAGTGCACCATCTCCTCTCACACCACCATTGAGTACTTGGTGTGCATCTCCTCTCACACCACCATTGAGTACTCAGTGCACCATCTCCTCTCACACCACCATTGAGTACTCAGTGCACCATCTCCTCTCACACCACCATTGAGTACTTGGTGTGCATCTCCTCTCACACCACCATTGAGTACTCAGTGCACCATCTCCTCTCACACCACCATTGAGTACTCAGTGCACCATCTCCTCTCACACCACCATTGAGTACTCAGTGCACCATCTCCTCTCACACCACCATTGAGTACTCAGTGCACCATCTCCTCTCACACCACCATTGAGTACTTGGTGTGCATCTCCTCTCACACCACCATTGAGTACTCAGTGCACCATCTCCTCTCACACCACCATTGAGTACTTGGTGTGCATCTCCTCTCACACCACCATTGAGTACTCAGTGCACCATCTCCTCTCACACCACCATTGAGTACTCAGTGCACCATCTCCTCTCACACCACCATTGAGTACTTGGTGTGCATCTCCTCTCACACCACCATTGAGTACTCAGTGCACCATCTCCTCTCACACCACCATTGAGTACTCAGTGCACCATCTCCTCTCACACCACCATTGAGTACTCAGTGCACCATCTCCTCTCACACCACCATTGAGTACTCAGTGCACCATCTCCTCTCACACCACCATTGAGTACTCAGTGCACCATCTCCTCTCACACCACCATTGAGTACTCAGTGCACCATCTCCTCTCACACCACCATTGAGTACTCAGTGCACCATCTCCTCTCACACCACCATTGAGTACTCAGTGCACCATCTCCTCTCACACCACCATTGAGTACTTGGTGTGCATCTCCTCTCACACCACCATTGAGTACTCAGTGCACCATCTCCTCTTACATCACCATTGAGTACTCAGTGCACCATCTCCTCTCACACCACCATTGAGTACTTGGTGTGCATCTCCTCTCACACCACCATTGAGTACTCAGTGCACCATCTCCTCTCACACCACCATTGAGTACTCAGTGCACCATCTCCTCTCACACCACCATTGAGTACTCAGTGCACCATCTCCTCTCACACCACCATTGAGTACTCAGTGCACCATCTCCTCTCACACCACCATTGAGTACTCGGTGTGGTTCTCACACCACCATCATTGAGTACTCAGTGCACCATCTCCTCTCACACCACCATCATTGAGTACTCAGTGCACCATCTCCTCTCACACCACCATCATTGAGTACTCAGTGCACCATCTCCTCTCACACCACCATTGAGTACTTGGTGTGCATCTCCTCACCACCATCAGTGAGTACTTGGTGTGCATCTCCTCTCCACCACCATTGAGTACTTGGTGTGCATCTCCTCTCACACCACCATTGAGTACTTGGTGTGCATCTCCTCTCCACCACCATTGAGTACTTGGTGTGCATCTCCTCTCCACCACCATTGAATACTCAGTGTACATCTTCTCTTTTCTCTCTGTGAGTACATCACTTTGTCTCTGCAACCCCCCTCCCCCCATCCTTACATCATCCACCCTGTCACACTTTTCTATGAACACACCTCTTACATCACTGTAATGAACACACTTTACACTCCCTCTCTTACATCACTGTAATGAACACACTTTACACTCCCTTTGTTACATCACTGCAATGAACACAACTTACTCCCTTTGTTACCCTCTATTCTACCCCTCTGTTTGTTCTTTCTCTCTCCTGCCAGTCCATAAGTTTCTCATAACATACTCCTTCTTTCCTTCTTTCTTTCTCACCTTTCCTCCAATGCAATCATGACTCCATCCTCCTGCCTGCTTTTTCCTGGTCTCTCAGCTTCCATCACTGCTGTGTTTGCATCATCCCAGTCATCCATGCCAGTACAGCATGAAAGAACCTGCCTGATGAAAAGACTGGTTTATGGTTTTTGTGTGCTGTTGTTATATTGATGAGTGTTGGCTGCCTGAACTACACCTGTGCTGGGAAGAAACAATTTGTAGTGGAATGGAGCACTCCTCTATGGCTTTTGTGTTGTTGCCATGAATGCTTAAACAGTATTTATGGAGGGTGATACTGACAGGTGCTCGAGCCATTCTAAGTTTTGTTACTGAGTCAAATGACACTTGTTTTCTGAGTGTTTGATTTGTTTGTTTGCATTTCTATGATTGCTGAACTTTGATCATGTTTTGGGAAAAGTTCACTTTCATTCAATGCATATTAAGTACAAACATGTCTTGTTCGTTGACTTCAAAGGCATATTCATTGTTTTTTATAGGAGAAAGAGCAATGTATGTGACCTTATATACATGTAAATTATATGTCTGGTATGGATGTGATATGTATTGTTAAGAAGGGAAATTGTTTTCTGTGATGGTAGACCTATCTTATTCTCTGAGATCTGATATGCTACACAATGTCCAAGTAATCTGATGAAGTCTAATTGTTGATGTTGGTGTTCATCTACAAGGGCCATCTCACTGCTTTTGGGACTGTGTATTGCGTTTAACACATGGGGTATTGGAAATTGGGCTTTGTTTCAGTGTGTGTCCACCTTGATGAATGGCTTGTGATCTTGCTGGATGCCAACTACAGTGCTGCATCCAGGCATTCCATCTGTCATCATGGAACTTTCTTTGATTTTTCTACACTGCTCCTGCTACTGGTCTCTTGATAGCAGAAACATTTCACTAGGGTTCATTGGTTATCTTGTAAACTAGTAAAGTGTCAGGAAGCTTCATCTTCAGGGGTGTATTTAAACTGGTATGTTCTGTCTATGGACACATCAACCTTGGCACTGGACTAATATTTTCCAGCATGAAATGAATTTCAAATCTGGTCCATGAGGTCATTCAGGGGAGAGTAAATTTGTCTTTGTTTAGGAAACTTGGCTTTGGCATCTCACACTTTCCATGAAGCATAATGAAAACCCTGCCCATATCAGCTGAGAAGTGTTAGCTATTGCCCCAAGGGTCATTTGAGTTAGAAGACCAATATAGCATTGCTCCAGTTGTAGTCCATCACAAGCAGATAAACTACAGTCAGTGGAGCAGCAGTACACATTTGAGCAAGTGTTGTCCACTTTTTTCTTTGCTCTTATGGCTGAGATAGCCCATACAGAGAGTTCAGTGCACACACATGACTACAGAACTCTTTGGTGTTCTTTTTCCCTTAGTCACATCCAAGGCATCATGCTTCCCAACAGTAGAACTTTGAACAAAGTGCAGACAACTGTTGCTGTGAGAGCATCAACAATCAGGATGAAGTCTATGCTACTGCTTCCTCACATTTTCAGCATGTGTGACAGAATCATCAAGTTCTGGTCATTTGAGAGTAATCGATGCTCAACAGTTCTGCCAGGACACCAATCCATAAATGGGAACATTTATTTATATACTCAGATTGTTTGTAAGTGTTGTTGACCCTGCAATGATTCTTGTAGTCAGTAAAATGTTGGCAGATGCTGCAATTCTTAGCAGTGCAAACTGAGCGTTTTGAAGAGATAACCTTATTTTGCTTCAAAAGGTTCTGCAGTAAACAGTGTTAGAAATAGCTTCATGCTTGCATTCTGCCCAGCTGTCCACTTTGAATATTTCCTGTTGTTCTTGGTAATATCCTATGTTCATTTAATCAGTTTTATCTTGGATGTGTGGTGGCTACTCATGCAGGTTTTATTTTTCATTGACAGCAAGTCTCTTTAAACTGGGTATGAGACTTGTCAGTCTTCATGACCTGTTGCAATCCCATTGCCCCCAGTAGCCACTTTGACTGCCTGAGACACCTCAGGCTGAGCTAGCAAACATCCAGTAGAGGTCTTAGCAGATGAGGGCAGCATTGACTGGCTCTGGCTGTGCGTTGCTATCATGCCAGGCTGCTTCACACTAGTAATGGGAGCACAGAATACAATAGTCCTGACTTGTAGATTCTAAAGATGCAGCTCAGTTACCCTGCACCACATGTGGAAAAAAGTATGCTTGAAGCTCTAGCATTGTCCCTTCCCTCAATCCTGGGCATCTGATGGCAAAGCATTTTGTTGCCATGGTTGCCACTCTTGAGTTACTCTTGAAGCCAGCAGTATAAGCCTGTCCACACACCTGAGAAGTCATGATTGCCTTTGCATGTATCTTGTCAAGCTAAAAAAGTAGTGGCTGTTTTTGCATAGGTGTGTCAGGCTAGAGAAGTAGTGGTTGCTTTTGTGTAGCTGTGTCAGGCTAGAGAAGTAGTGTTAGCTTTTGTGTAGCTGTGTCAGACTAGAGAAGTAGTGGTTGCTTTTGTGTAGCTGTGTCAGGCTAGAGAAGAAGTGGTTGCTTTTGTGTAGCTGTGTCAGGCTAGAGAAGTAGTGGTTGCTTTTGTGTAACTGTGTCAAGCTAGTGACTGACCAAGGAGTGGAGGTGTCCATGCCCAGGGTAAAAGGTGCCCAGTAAGCCTGGTATGAATGGTATTTGCAGACCTGGGTACCCGTACGAATTATGCGTATTAATACAGGAGAAAAAATGGAATACGAAAATTACACATGCCTCTGAAAAAAAAACGGTGAAAAAAAAATGCAGCTTTTGCGTATTCGTAAATGTGCAATTTCGCGCGATAAAGTGCACGTCTGGCACGGAGAGCTGGTCATGACTCTTAGCCATGGAGCAGTTTGTATCCGTCAGTTTCATTGGTCGACAGTTATCAACTGTCCATTCAGGGTCAATCATAGCGCTCCTACCAACAACGCTCCGTTTCCGGAAAAGTTCCAGAGAAAGCTCACGGTCACCATGCCGAAAAGAAAAGGAATTTTGCCTTCAAGCAGCACAAAAAAGACAAAGCGAGATCAGTTTTTTTTCTGCCGAAGTATCAGCAGATGCCAGGTATCGTCGAATCGGCGAAAGATGTGCACCATGCAAGATGCAATTATTGCGACTGTGACTTCAATATTTCCCATTCTGCATACTTCAACATCGTTCGTCACTGTTCTGGGAAAGATCACAAACAACGAGTCGAGGCAGAAAAGGAAAAAGCAGGCATTCCGAAGCTGGACAATTTTCTTGTTTCAAAGTCCGTAACATCGGGAGAGGAGAAAGTAACCCGTACTGAAGTGATGATGACCGAACTGATCGTCAAAACAAACCTGCCCTTGTCAACGTCTGACATCATTTCTGCCACAGTGAAAAGTGCTTTCTCAGACAGCAAAATCGCTGCTGACTACAAATGTTGCAGAAACAAGGCAACAGCCTTAGTGAGGGAAATGTCCAAGGACATTAAATCCAACTTGAAAGACAAAATAAGTAGTGGGCCTTTGCCTTTCAGTGTGGCAACTGATGGATCGAATGACCAATTTTTTTTTTGGTCTCGCTGACTGCGGAGTATCATGTGTGCAAACCAAAAGCTGCATTTTTAAAATTGTCAGTCCGCGCAAAAAATACGCACAGTTTAAAAAAAACCCATATCTGAACCAGTGAGTATGCAGAGGCAAAATTTGAGGTACCCAGGTCTGTATTTGGCATCTGAAGTAGCTGCAGACTGCAGGGTTGGGCTTGAAATGCTGCAATGTCAAGTGGGTTCATGGACACAATACTTCTCCCTGTCTCACACCTGAAATTACTTTTATTTTGGCATCATAGAAAGACAGTACATTTCTTGTTTGAATAGTGGTTGATGATGATGGTTGGGTTTGTTGATGTTGATGGGAAGTTAAAAAAAAGAAAATCAAGTTCTGGCCAACACATATTTAACTGATCGTGTGTTCAGTCAGATAGTTTCACATAATTCTTTCTGGCATTACTATTTGACAGGATGTATGTTTCTTTCAAAGAAGTATTTTGTATTTTTTCTTAAATATCTTATTATTATGGAGAATTCATGCAGAATATATTTTACCTGTTTTTTTATTTGTCCGTAAACATTGTACTTGCCTTGTATGTCAGGTATGACAGAAAGTTGAAAACATGTAAAAGAATTAAGAGCCCCCCATCATGTAAACAAGTTTTTGAGAGGAGGAAGCACGTGTATGAAACGATTTCTTATTATGATGATAAGTAAGAAAGACCTAAGTTGTAATTGTCATGCTGTTTCAACCGAATGCATTTGCCTTGTTTTAAATGTTATAACACACTTCCACGCTTGTCCTCCTTGAGGGCATACATTTTCCTGATTGCCCCTTGCCAGAAGTAGCCATGTAGTAGGATGCAACTATGCAATATCTGAACAAAAGCAGATGAAACAAACAAAGATTTGGAGAGAAAATCTGATTAAGAAAATTTCAAGTAAGAAAATAGTTCTTACTCCAGCACTGGGACTCAAGTTGTTGCTTGAGCTGCACCACTATACAGCCAGTCAAACTGGTGTTCATACTGGTGTCAGTGCAGATAGCCAGCCAATGTGGTGTCCATACTGGTATCAGTGTAGACAGCCAGTCAAACTGGTGTCCATACTGGTGTCCCTGCAGACAGCCAAATTGGTGTCCATAATGGTGTTAGTGCAGACAGCCAGCCAAACTGGTATCCATACTGGTGTCAGTGCAGTCAGCCAAACTGGTGTCCATACTGGTATCTGTGCAGACAGCCAGCCAAACTGGTGTCCATACTGGTGTCAGTGCAGACAACCAGTCAAACTGGTGTCCATACTGGTGTCAATGCAGACAGTTGGCCAAACTGGTGTCCATACTGGTGTCAATGCAGACAGTCAGCCAAACTAGTGACCATACTGGTATCTGTGCAGACAGCCAGCCAAACTGGTATCCATGATACTGGTGTCAGTGCAGACAACCTGTCAAACTGGTGTCCATACTGGTGTCAGTGCAGACAGCCAACCAAACTGGTGTCCATACTAGTATCAAAGCAGCCAACCAGCCAGCCAAACTGGTGTTCATATTGGTGTCAGTGCAGACAATGAGCCAAACTGGTGTCCACACTGGTGTCAGGGCAGACAGCCAGCCAAACTGTTGTCCCCATACTGGTGTCAATGCAGACAGCCAACCAAACTGGTGTCCATACTGGTGTCAGTGCAGCCAGCCAGCCAGCCAAACTGGTATCCATAATGGTATCAATGCAGACAGACAGCCAAACTGTTATCTATACTGTGTCAGTGCAGACAGACTTACTAGTGTCAGTGCAGAAAGACATACTGGTGTCAATGCAGACAGCCAGCCAAAACGGTATCTATACTGTGTCAGTGCAGACAGACATACTGGTGTCAATTCAGACAGACATACTGGAGTCAATGCAGACAGACTTACTGGTGTCAATTCAGACAGACAGACATACTGGAGTCAATGCAGACAGACATACTGGTGTCAATTCAGACAGACAGACATACTGGTGTCAATGCAGACAGACATACTGGTGTCAATTCAGACAGACATACTGGTGTCAATGCAGACAGATATACCGGTGTCAATGCAGGTAAACATACTGGTGTCAAAGCAGACAGACATACTGGTGTCAATGCAGACAGACATACTGGTGTCAATGCAGAAAGACATACTGGTGTAGGTGCAGACAGACATACTGGTTTCAATGCAGAGAAACATACTGGTGTCAGTGTAGGCAAACATACCGGTGTCAATGCAGACAGACATACTAGTGTCAATTCAGACAGACATACTGGTGTCAATGTAGACAGAGACATACTGGTGTCAATACAGACAGACAGAAATACTGGTGTCAATGCAGGCAGACTGACATACTCGTGTCAATGCAGGAAGACAGACAGAATGGTGTCAATTCAGACAGAGATATACTGGTGTCAATGCAGACGGACAGATATACTGGTGTCTATGCAGGCAGACTTACTGGTGTCAATGCAGACAGACATACTCGTGTCAATGCAGACAGACATACTGGTGTCAATGCAGACAGACAGACTGGTGGCAGCGCAGGCAGACAGACAGACTGGTTTCAATGCAGACAGACAGACTGGTGTCGGTGCAGGCAGACAGACAGACTGGTTTCAATGCAGGCAGACATACTGGTGTCAGTGCAAACAGACAGGCATACTGGTGTCAATGCAGACAGACATACTCGTGTCAATGCAGACAGGCATACTGGTGTCAATACAGACAGACTTACTGGTGTCAATGCAGGCAGACTTACTGGTGTCAATGCAGACAGACATACTGGTGTCAATACAGACAGACTTACTGGTGTCAATGCAGACAGACATACTGGTGTCAATGCAGGCAGACAGACTGGTGGCAGCGCAGGCAGACAGACAGACTGGTGTCAATGCAGGCAGACATACTCGTGTCAATGCAGACAGACATACTGGTGTCAATGCAGGAAGACAGACATACTGGTGGCAATGCAGACAGACAGACAGACAGACTGGTTTCAATGCAGGCAGACAGACTGGTGTCAGTGCAAACAGACAGGCATACTGGTGTCAATGCAGGAAGACAGACTGGTTGCAGCGCAGGCAGATGGGTGGAAAGACGTGCTGGTTGGAAGTGGAGCCAATTGTGGGAGCAATGAATCATCAAAAATCAGGAAGGAGAATGTAGGAAAAGGAGCATTGATCTGTTTGTGAAGTTGTCCACTTAATTGCTTATGCTTGTTGTGGTTATTGTTGTCGTAAGGTGCTGTAGGATAGTTGTAGTTGTACATGTAGGCTCATTTTGTGTTATATTTTTGCAGTGTTCATTCGTGTGTTTTGATGCTTCAGCTTATTTTATGTGCTGTATTGGCAGCAATGATAGCTTCAATTAGTCATGCTATTAGTATTTATATCCAGAAGCCTCCATCAGCATTGCAGAAGGGAGTGCTGGTGGCAGTGATGGCAGCTAAGTAGTTTCATCACAGGGACTGACACAGCTTGTTTTTGGCTGGCTTTGGCTTTGGAGAGTTCTCCTAACATGGGAAGTTTTGACTGACTTGATGGGAGTTGCCAAAATCAGACAGTAGACTAGCTCATCATCTCAACATCTAATACTGCTGATCACTGATTTGATTTTGAAACTTTTTGTGGATTTTCTTTTGGATGTAGAGATAAACTGCCTTGGTGTTTTGAAACATCCCATAAAGCGTTTGCAATTTATATCTGGCTGTTAAGTCATATATCAACAAGATTGATACAGTACTGTGCATCAACAAAGGAAGAATGTTGCTGCATTATAAATTGTAAATATATGAAGCTTCATGTGCTTTGGGCTGTGTAGTAAGAGAACAAGACTTTAGATGAAGTATTAGTGGAGCAAGGTGGGGATGGATGAAAATGTTAGCTGATTGTCCCCAAAATGTACTGCCATTTCCTATTTGTTGTAATAAGCACTGAAGCATTGTTGCAGCACATAAGGAGTGCTTTTTGTTGACAAGGTGCATGCCATCTTCCACCACTGTGTTTGGAACCAAAGTAGCATAATTCCATTTCATGAATATGCATAAGTGCCCTTACTTAGACATGCCTGTACAGATTTGTTGACAATGACATCATTGAACAGTTTGCTGTAGGATATGTTTTTTGGCCCTACATGTATAGTGAGGATTGCTTTTTTAGTTTTATCTCTTCAATTTGTTTACTTCTTATAATATTTTCATGGTAAATTTCATTTTTGGCTGACCCAGGTCCAAAACTCAGTTCTATCCCCTACAGGGTTTCAGCTCTCTCTGTGAAAGTTTAATGACTGTAAAGTTTGGACCCTTTTCATGTCAGTTTAGCCCCTGCTGCTTGTGTACAGAGGCACCTCATGTACAGAAAACACAAAGTAGGCAACACATGAACATGATTTTTGGAGTGTGCTTTTGGGAGAAAAGTTTCAACAGTCCTTTTACCATTAAAAGCAAGGAAGATGATAAGATTTTTGTACTTAAGTTTGAGAAATTTTAGCAACTCCACCAGGGTGTCTCTAATTGATTAGATGAACAACTTCCTCACACTCACAATTGTTCCCTCTCCCTACAAATTTCTTAATGCTATCTTGGACTTTTTTGACAGGAACCATTTCAGTTTGAATGCTTTTCATGTTTATCCAGTTTTTCTCCAAACTGGAAACTGCCTGGTAATCTGATGTGCTGGTAGGGTTTTATTTTAGTAGCGTTCTCTTTCTGTCCTGGGGATATGTCTCATGCAACAGTGTGCCATGTAGTCCAAACTTGACTTTATCTGCTAAGACTGTTCTACAATCTGTATTTCTTTCAGTTTTCTGTCCATTTGTCTTCCTGTCTGTTATCTTGATCCCTTTTCCTCCTGCTGCATCTGTACATTGAGATCCTCTTTTCCAGCATTCAAGTTTATGGCAGTCTTGGTATTCTAGCTTTTCATGGTTTCTTCTTCTTCTTTCCTCCTCCTCCTTCTCCTCATTCTTCTCCCTCATTTTGATTGTGCATTGCATTCAAAGCAAGCTTGACATGGGACTTGTGGCCATGGGAATAGAGGCATTTTTGTAGTTCAGTGCTGTTGGCAAGGTTTCTCATCTTGGTCGTTTTTCCCCTGCTAAAGTCATATTAAAAATCAATATTGATGCAATGTCTTTAGGGAAACCTTCATCAAAAGCAAGTTCTTCTTAGTCAATACAGGTTGTCTAAATCAAAAGTTAGTCAAATAATGAAATATTCAGTTTTTGTTGGTAGTGGAGTGTTATTCACACTCATACACACACACACACACACACACACACACACACACACACAAACACACACACATCTTTATTCTTTGCTTGTAACTTTAGTGTTTGAACTCTCAATGATACTTACTGGATACTTGACATTTAGACATGCAAACTGCTTATTTCATTTGATCAGTTGGTTTCTGTTTAGAGTATTACATTCCCAAAATTTTGTTTGTATTTTGCCTGAAAGTTTCAGAAAATAAAATGTTTTAAAGAAGTCTGTCAGTAGCTGTTATACTGTGCTAGAAGGGAGAGTGTTTTTCACATTAGAATGAGTAGAGAATAACTTGTCCTGTACTGTTTTGCTTTGATTGGTGTGTGTGTTTGTGTGTGTGTGTGTGTGTGTGTGTGTGTGTGTGTGTGTGTGTGTGTGAGTAAGTAAAAATACAAGAGGGAAAAAACTTACATGAATAAAAATTAGTTGGAATGTAAAGTGATCACTCCCTCAAGACAGAGTGTTGCAGTAGACAAAGTGTTGCAGTAGGCAGGATGTTGCAGTAGACAGGATGTTGCAGTAGACAGAATGTTGCAGTAGACAGGGTGTTGCAGTAGACAGGATGTTGTAGTAGACAGGGTGTTGTATTAGACAGGATGTTGCAGTAGACAGGGTGTTGCAGTAGATAGGGTGTTGCAGTAGACAGGATGTTGCAGTAGACAGGGTGTTGTATTAGACAGGATGTTGCAGTAGACAGGGTGTTGCAGTAGACAGGATGTTGCAGTAGACAGGGTGTTGCAGTAGACAGGATGTTGCAGTAGACAGGGTGTTGCAGTAGACAGGGTGTTGCAGTAGACAGGATGTTGCAGTAGACAGGATGTTGTAGTAGACAGGATGTTGCAGTAGACAGGATGTTGCAGTAGACAGGATGTTGCAGTAGACAGGGTGTGTCAGTAGACAGGATGTTGCAGTAGACAGGATGTTGCAGTAGACAGGATGTTGCAGTAGACAGGATGTTGCAGTAGACAGGATGTTGCAGTAGACAGGATGTTGCAGTAGACAGGATGTTGCAGTAGACAGGATGTTGCAGTAGACAGGGTGTTGCAGTAGACAGGGTGTTGCAGTAGACAGGGTGTTGCAGTAGACAGGATGTTGCAGTAGACAGGATGTTGCAGTAGACAGGGTGTTGCAGTAGACAGGATGTTGCAGTAGACAGGGTGTTGCAGTAGACAGGATGTTGCAGTAGACAGGATGTTGCAGTAGACAGGATGTTGCAGTAGACAGGATGTTGCAGTAGACAGGATGTTGCAGTAGACAGGATGTTGCAGTAGACAGGGTGTTGCAGTAGACAGGGTGTTGCAGTAGACAGGGTGTTGCAGTAGACAGGATGTTGCAGTAGACAGGATGTTGCAGTAGACAGGGTGTTGCAGTAGACAGGATGTTGCAGTAGACAGGGTGTTGCAGTAGACAGGATGTTGCAGTAGACAGGATGTTGCAGTAGACAGGGTGTTGCATTAGACAGGATGTTGCAGTAGACAGGATATTGCAGTAGACAGGATGTTGCAGTAGACAGGGTGTTGCAGTAGACAGGGTGTTGCAGTAGACAGGGTGTTGCAGTAGACAGGATGTTGCAGTAGACAGGGTGTTGCAGTAGACAGGATGTTGCAGTAGACAGGATGTTGCAGTAGACAGGATGTTGCAGTAGACAGGGTGTTGCAGTAGACAGGATGTTGCAGTAGACAGGGTGTTGCAGTAGACAGGATGTTGCAGTAGACAGGATGTTGCAGTAGACAGGGTGTTGCAGTAGACAGGGTGTTGCAGTAGACAGGATGTTGCAGTAGACAGGATGTTGCAGTAGACAGGGTGTTGCAGTAGACAGGATGTTGCAGTAGACAGGATGTTGCAGTAGACAGGGTGTTGCAGTAGACAGGGTGTTGCAGTAGACAGGATGTTGCAGTAGACAGGATGTTGCAGTAGACAGGGTGTTGCAGTAGACAGGATGTTGCAGTAGACAGGATGTTGCAGTAGACAGGATGTTGCAGTAGACAGGATGTTGCAGTAGACAGGATGTTGCAGTAGACAGGATGTTGCAGTAGACAGGGTGTTGCAGTAGACAGGATGTTGCAGTAGACAGGATGTTGCAATAGACAGGATGTTGCAGTAGACAGGGTGTTGCAGTAGACAGGGTGTTGCAGTAGACAGGGTGTTGCAGTAGACAGGGTGTTGCAGTAGACAGGGTGTTGCAGTAGACATGATGTTGCTGTAGACAGGGTGTTGCAGTAGACAGGGTGTTGCAGTAGACAGGATGTTGCAGTAGACAGGGTGTTGCAGTAGACAGGATGTTGCAGTAGACAAGATGTTGCAGTAGACAGGATGTTGCAGTAGACAGGATGTTGCAGTAGACAGGATGTTGCAGTAGACAGGATGTTGCAATAGACAGGGTGTTGCAGTAGACAGGGTGTTGCAGTAGACAGGGTGTTGCAGTAGACAGGGTGTGTCAGTAGACAGGATGTTGCAGTAGACAGGATATTGCAGTAGACAGGATGTTGCAGTAGACAGGGTGTTGCAGTAGACAGGGTGTGTCAGTAGACAGGATGTTGCAGTAGACAGGATGCTGCTGTAGACAGGATGTTGCAGTAACAGGGTGTTGCAGTAGACATGATGTTGCTGTAGACAGGGTGTTGCAGTAGACAGGGTGTTGCAGTAGACAGGGTGTTGCAGTAGACAGGATGTTGCATTAGACAGGATGTTGCAGTAGACAGGGCGTTGCAGTAGACAGGATGTTGCAGTAGACAGGGTGTTGCAGTAGACAGGATGTTGCAGTAGACAGGATGTTGCAGTAGACAGGGTGTTGCAGTAGACAGGGTGTTGCAGTAGACAGGATGTTGCAGTAGACAGGATGTTGCAGTAGACAGGGTGTTGTATTAGACAGGATGTTGTAGTAGACAGGGTGTTGCAGTAGACAGGATGTTGCAGTAGACAGGGTGTTGCAGTAGACAGGGTGTTGTATTAGACAGGATGTTGCAGTAGACAGGATGTTGCAGTAGACAGGATGTTGCAGTAGACAGGATGTTGCAGTAGACAGGGTGTTGCAGTAGACAGGGTGTTGCAGTAGACAGGATGTTGCAGTATACAGGATGTTGCAGTAGACAGGGTGTTGAAGTGGACAGGATGTTGCAGTAGACAGGGTGTTGAAGTGGAAAGAGTCTTGAAGTCAAGAGAATGTTGAAGTTGAAAAGGTATTCAAATGACAAAGTGTTGAAGTGGAAAGGATTTGCAATAGCAAGGTTGTTGAAATGCTAATGGTGTGGAAGTAGAGTTAAAGTGGGTGTTGAAATTGAAAGAGTGTGTTGTGGAAAGGGTGTTGTGGTGGTAAAGGTGTTGTAATTAAAAGGATGTTGTGTTGGAAAAGGTGTGATTGAAAGGGTGTTGTAGTGGAAACGGTGTACAAGTAGAGATGGTAGGCCCTATTGCAGTGTAAAGGGTGTTGTAATGCATAGGGTGTTGGAGTGGAAAAGATGTTGTAGTGCATAGGGAGTTGTAATGGAAGGGGTGTTGAAGTAGAGAGGGTGTTGAAGTGGAAAGAGGGCTGTAGTGCCAAGGATGTTGTAGCACAAAGGTGTTGTAGTGGAAAGGGTGTTGTAGTGCAAAGGATGTTGTCGAGCAAAGGATGTCGTAGTGCAAAGGATGCCATACTGCAAAGGGAGTTGTAGTGAAACAAGTGCGCTGTAGTGGAAAAAGTGTTGTAATTAAAAGGATGTTATAAGGCACATAACATTCTGCTTTGCAGAAGCAATACAGCTCTTCAGACTTGAAGTCAGCCTGAAGAATACGGAAGTCCTGTACCAACCTTCATCCCAGGAAGAATACCAACCTCCCCACATAACCATCAGCCAGTCAGAACTGAATCCCCTCCAACAATTCAGTTACCTGGGATGCATCATCTCATCAAATGCCAAGTTAGAGAAGTTGATAAGAAACTGGCCAAAGCGAGCAGTGCATTTGGAAGCCTTCGTAGGCGAGTGTAGAACAACAGACATCTGAAGAAGGCTACCAAGATCAGCGTATACCGAGCAGTCATCCTGACCACTCTCCTGTACGGCTCCAAATCGTGGGTTCTCAACTGTCCGCACCTGTCACCTACGACTCCTCAAATGTTTCCATCAGTGCTGCCTTCGTTCCATCCTCGCCATCCACTGGAGCGACTTTGTCACCAAGAACACAGTCCTTGATGGGGCTGAGATTGACAGCATTGAGGCCTTGCTGCTGAGGGCACAACTGCGCTGGGCAGGGCATGTATCCAGAATGGAGGACCATTGTCTCCCCAAGATCCTGCTATATGGTGAACTGTCCTCTGGCCACCAAGGAGTGGGGGCTCCAAAGAAAAGACAAACACTGCCTCAAGAAGTCCCTCAGCACCTGCCACATTGACCATCATGATTGGTCAACGCTTGCTGCTGACTGCAAGGCCTGGAAATGCATCATTCATGCAGCTACCTGGTCCTTTGAACACAAACAAAGGGCCAACCTCAAGTACCAAAAGTTGAGGAGAAAGTACCATGAGGCGTCAGCGCCAGCCGCTACAGACAAGACCCTCAGATGGAGCCACTGTTGGGGGGAGTGCAAGTCCTGTATTGGCCTCTTTAGCTACCAACGAGCCTGAAGCCATCACAGACCCTGTTCCCCTACCACGATCTTTGTTCGCGAAGCCAAGCCATGATGATGATATAGTGTAAAAGGTGTTGTAATTGAAAGGGTGTTGTAGTGGAAAGGGTGTTGAAGTAGTGAGGGTGTTGTGGTGAAAAAGGGTGTTGTAGTGAAACAGTGTTGCAGTGGAAAGGTGTTTTAGTGGAAAGGTGTTGTAGTGGAAAGGTGTTGTAGTGGAAAGGTGTTGTAGTGGAAAGGTGTTGTAGTGGAAAAGTAGTGTAATGAAAAGGTGTTGTATTAAAAAGGTGTTGTAGTGGAAATGTGTTGTATTAGAAAGGTGTTGTAGTGAAAAGGTGTTGTAGTGGAAAGCTGGTGTAGTGGAAAGATATTGTAGTGAAAAGGTGTTGTAGTGGAAAGGTGTTGTAGTGGTAAAGGGGTGTAATGAAAAGGTGTTGTATTAAAAAGGTGCTGTATTGCAAAGGTGTTGTATTAGAAAGGTGTTGTAGTGGAAAGGTGTTGTAGTGGAAAGGTGGTGTAGTGAAAAGGTGTTGTAGTGGAAAGGTGCTGTATTAGAAAGGTGTTGTAGTGGAAAGGTGTTGTAGTGGAAAGGTGTTGTAGTGGAAAGGTGTTGTAGTGGAAAGGTGCTGTAGTGGAAAGATATTGTAGTGAAAAGGTGTTGTAGTGGAAAGGTGTTGTAGTGGTAAAGGGGTGTAATGAAAAGGTGTTGTATTAAAAAGGTGCTGTGTTGCAAAGGTGTTGTATTAGAAAGGTGTTGTAGTGGAAAGGTGTTGTAGTGGAAAGGTGTTGTAGTGGAAAGGTGGTGTAGTGAAAAGGTGTTGTAGTGGAAAGGTGCTGTATTAGAAAGGTGTTGTAGTGGAAAGGTGTTGTAGTGGAAAGGTGCTGTAGTGGAAAGGTGTTGTAGTGGAAAAGTAGTGTAATGAAAAGGTGTTGTATTAAAAAGGTGTTGTAGTGGAAATGTGTTGTATTAGAAAGGTGTTGTAGTGGAAAGGTGTTGTAGTGGAAAGGTGGTGTAGTGGAAAGATATTGTAGTGAAAAGGTGTTGTAGTGGAAAGGTGTTGTAGTGGTAAAGGGGTGTAATGAAAAGGTGTTGTATTAAAAAGGTGCTGTATTGCAAAGGTGTTGTATTAGAAAGGTGTTGTAGTGGAAAGGTGTTGTAGTGGAAAGGTGGTGTATTACAAAGGTGTTGTAGTGGAAAGGTGTTGTAGTGGAAAGGTGTTGTAGTGGAAAGGTGCTGTAGTGGAAAGGTGCTGTAGTGGAAAGGTGCTGTAGTGGGAAGGTGGTGTAGTGGAAAGGTATTGCAGTGGAAAGGTGCCGTAGTGGAAAGGTGCCGTAGTGGAAGTGTGCTGGAAAGGGGCTGTAGTGGAAAGATGCTGTAGTGGAAAGGTGGTGTAGTGGAAAGGTGCTGTAGTGGAAAGGTGGTGTACTGGATAGGTGCTGCAGTGGGAAGGTGGTGTAGTGGATAGGTGCTGTAGTGGGAAGGTGATGTAGTGGAAAGGTGATGTAGTGGAAAGGTTGTGTAGTGGAAAGGTGCTGAAGTGGGAAGGTGGTGTAGTGGAAAGGTATTGTAGTGGAAAGGTATTGCAGTGGAAAGGTGCTGTAGTGGAAAGGTGCTGTAGTGGGAAGGTGGTGTAGTGGAAAGGTATTGTAGTGGAAAGGTATTGCAGTGGAAAGGTGCTGTAGTGGAAAGGTGCTGTAGTGGGAAGGTGGTGTAGTGGAAAGGTGCTGTAATGGGAAGGTGGTGTAGTGGAAAGGTATTGTAGTGGAAAGGTATTGTAGTGGAAAGGTGCTGTAGTGGAAAGGTGCTGTAGTGGAAAGGTGATGTAGTGAAAAGGTGGTGTAGTGGAAAGGTTGTGTAGTGGAAAGGTGCTGTAATGGAAGGGTGCTGTAGTGGGAAGGTGGTGTAGTGGAAAGGTGCTGTACTGGGAAGATGCTGTAGTGGAAAGGTGGTGTAGTGGAAAGGTGATGTAGTGGAAAGGTGATGTAGTGGAAAGGTGCTGTAGTGGAAGGGTGGTGTAGTGGAAAGGTGGTGTAGTGGAAAGGTGGTGTAGTGGAAAGGTTGTAGTGGAAAGGTTGTAGTGGAAAGGTGCTGTAATTGAAAGGTGCTGTAGTGGAAAGGTGGTGTAGTGGAAATGTGCTGTTGTGGAAATATGCTGCAGTGAAAAGATGCTGTAGTGGAAAGGTGCTGTAGTGGAAAGGTGGTGTAGTGGAAATGTACTGTAGTGGAAATGTGCTGTAGTGAAAAGGTGCTGTAGTGGAAAGGTGCTGTAGTGGAAAGGTGCTGTAGTGGAAAGGTGCTGTAGTGGAAAGGTGCTGTAGTGGAAAGATGTTGTAGTGGAAAGGTGGTGTAGTGGAAAGGTGGTGTAGTGGAAAGATGCTGTAGTGGAAAGGTGCTGTAGTGGAAATGTGCTGTTGTGGAAAGGTGCTGTAGTGGAAAGGTGCTGTAGTGGAAAGGTGCTGTAGTGGAAAGGTGCTGTAGTGGAAAGGTGCTGTAGTGGAAAGGTGCTGTAGTGGAAAGGTGTTGTAGTGGAAAGGTGCTGTAGTGGAAAGGTGCTGTAGTGGAAAGGTGTTGTAGTGGAAAGGTGCTGTAGTGGAAAGGTGCTGTAGTGGAAAGGTGCTGTAGTGGAAAGGTGCTGTAGTGGAAAGGTGCTGTAATGGAAAGTGTTGTAGTGGAAAGGTGCTGTAGCGGTAAGGTGTTGTAGTGGAAAGATGCTGTAGTGGAAAGGTGCTGCAGTGGGAAGGTGCTGTAGTGGAAATGTGCTGTAGTGGAAAGGTGCTGTAGTGGAAAGGTGATGTAGTGAAAAGGTGCTGTAGTGGAAAGGTGGTGTAATGGAAAAGTGATGTAGTGGAAAGGTGATGTACTGGAAAGGTGGTGTAGTGGAAAGGTTGTGTAGTGGAAAGATGCTGTAGTGGAAAGGTACTGTAGTGGAAAGGTGCTGCAGTGGAAAGGTGCTGCAGTGGAAAGGTGCTGTAGTGGAAAGGTGATGTAGTGGAAAGGTGATGTAGTGGAAAGGTGCTGAAGTGGAAAGGTGCTGTAGTGAAAATGTGGTGTAGTGGAAAGGTATTGTAGTGGAAAAGTGGTGTAATGAAATGGTGTTGTAGTGGAAAGATGCTGTAGTGGAAAGGTGGTGTAATGAACTGGTGTTGTAGTGGAAAGGTGCTGTAGTGGGAAGATGCTGTAGTGGAAAGGTGGTGTAGTGGAAAGGTAATGTAGTGTAAAGGTGATGTAGTGGAAAGGTGCTGTAGTGAAAAGGCGCTGTAGTGGAAATGTGCTGTAGTGGAAAGGTGCTGTAGTGGAAAGGTGGTGTAGTGGAAATGTGCTGTAGTGGAAATATGCTGCAGTGAAAAGGTGCTGTAGTGGAAAGGTGCTGTAGTGGAAAGGTGGTGTAGTGGAAATGTGCTGTAGTGGAAATGTGCTGTAGTGGAAAGGTGCTGTAGTGGAAAGGTGCTGTAGTGGAAAATTGCTGTAGTGGAAAGGTGGTGTAGTGGAAAGGTGCTGTGGTGGAAAGGTGGTGTAGTGGAAAGGTGCTGTAGTGGAAAGGTGCTGTAGTGGAAAGGTGCTGTAGTGGAAATATGCTGCAATGATGTAGTGAAAAGGTGGTGTAGTGGAAAGATGTTGTAGTGAAAATGTGGTGTAGTGGAAAGGTGTTGTAGTGAAAAAGTGGTGTAATGAAAAGGTGTTGTAGTGGAAAGGTGTTGTAGTGGAAAGGTGGAGTAGTGGAAAGGTGTTGTAGTGGAAAGGTGTTGTAGTGGAAAGGTGCTGTAGTGGAAAGGTGTTGTAGTGGAAAAGTAGTGTAATGAAAAGGTGTTGTATTAAAAAGGTGTTGTAGTGGAAATGTGTTGTATTAGAAAGGTGTTGTAGTGGAAAGGTGTTGTAGTGGAAAGGTGGTGTAGTGGAAAGGTATTGTAGTGAAAAGGTGTTGTAGTGGAAAGGTGTTGTAGTGGTAAAGGGGTGTAATGAAAAGGTGTTGTATTAAAAAGGTGCTGTAGTGCAAAGGTGTTGTATTAGAAAGGTGTTGTAGTGGAAAGGTGTTGTAGTGGAAAGGTGGTGTATTAGAAAGGTGTTGTAGTGGAAAGGTGTTGTAGTGGAAAGGTGGTGTAGTGGAAAGGTGCTGTAGTGGGAAGGTGGTGTAGTGGAAAGGTATTGCAGTGGAAAGGTATTGTAGTGGAAAGGTGCTGTAGTGGAAAGGTGCTGTAGTGGAAAGGTGCTGGAAAGGTGCTGTAGTGGAAAGATGCTGTAGTGTAAAGGTGGTGTAGTGAAAAAGGTGATGTAGTGGAAAGGTGCTGTAGTGGAAAGGTGATGCAGTGGAAAGGTGATGTAGTGGAAAGGTGCTGTAGTGGAAAGGTGCTGTAGTGGGAAGGTGGTGTAGTGAAATGGTATTGTAGTGGAAATGTATTTTGGTGGAAAGGTGCTGTAGTGGAAAGGTGCTGTAGTGGGAAGGTGGTGTAGTGGTAAGGTGCTGTAGTGGGAAGGTGGTGTAGTGGAAAGGTGGTGTAGTTGAAAGGTGGTGTAGTGGAAAGGTGGTGTAGTGGAAAGGTGCTGTAGTGGAAAGGTGATGTAGTGGAAAGGTGATGTAGTGGAAAGGTTGTGTAGTGGAAAAATGCTGTAGTGGGAAAATGGTGTAGTGGAAAGGTATTGTAGTGGAAAGGTATTGTAGTGGAAAGGTGGTGTAGTGGAAAGGTGCTGTAGTGGGAAGGTGGTGTAGTGGAAAGGTGCTGTAATGGGAAGGTGGTGTAGTATAAAGGTATTGTAGTGGAAAGGTATTGTAGTGGAAAGGTGCTGTAGTGGACAGGTGCTGTAGTGGAAAGGTGCTGTAGTGGAAAGGTGTTGTAGTGGAAAGGTGGTGTAGTGGAAAGGTGCTGTAATGGAAAGGTGCTGTAGTGGGAAGGAGGTGTAGTGGAAAGGTGCTGTAGTGGGAAGATGCTGTAGTGGAAAGGTGCTGTAGTGGAAAGGTGGTGTAGTGGAAACGTGCTGTAGTGGAAAGGTGGTGTAGTGGAAAGGTGCTGTAGTGGAAAGGTGCTGAAGTGGAAAGGTGCTGTAGTGGAAAGGTTGTAGTGGAAAGGTGCTGTAGTGGAAAGATGCTGTAGTGGAAAGGTGGTGTAGTGGAAATGTGCTGTGGTGGAAATATGCTGCAGTAAAAAGGTGCTGTAGTGGAAAGGCGCTGTAGTGGAAAGGTGGTGTAGTGGAAATGTGCTGCAGTGGAAATGTGCTGTAGTGAAAAGATGCTGTAGTGGAAAGGTGCTGTAGTGGAAAGGTGGTGTAGTGGAGAGGTGCTGTAGTGGAAAGGTGCTGTAGTGGGAAGCTGTTGTAGTGGAAAGGTGGTGTAGTGGAAAGGTGCTGTAGTGGAAAGGTGCTGTAGTGGAAATGTGCTGTTGTGGAAAGGTGCTGTAGTGGAAAGGTGGTGTAGTGGAAAGGTGCTGTGTGGAAAGGTGCTGTAGTGGAAATGTGCTGTAGTGGAAAGGTGTTGTAGAGGAAAGGTGTTGTAGTGGAGAGGTGCTGTAGTGGAAAGGTGTTGTAGTGGATAGGTGCTGTGGTGGAAAGGTGCTGTAGTGGAAAGGTGTTGTAGTGGGAAAGTGGTGTAGTGGAAAGGTGCTGTAGTGGAAAGGTGCTGTAGTGGGAAGGTGGTGTAGTGGAAAGGTGCTGTAGTGGAAAGGTGCTGTAGTGGAAATGTGCTGTAGTGGAAATGTGCTGTAGTGGAAAGGTGCTGTAGTGGAAGGGTGATGTAGTGGAAAGGTGCTGTAGTGGAAAGGTGGTGTAATGGAAAAGTGATGTAGTGGAAAGGTGCTGTAGTGGAAAGGTGGTGTAGTGGATAGATGCTGTAGTGGAAAGGTACTGTAGTGGAAAGGTGCTGTAGTGGAAAGGTGCTGTAGTGGAAAGGTGCTGTAGTGGAAAGATGCTGTAGTGGAAAGGTGCTGTAGTGGAAAGGTGCTGTAGTGGAAATTTGCTGTAGTGGAAAGGTGCTGTAGTGGAAATGTGCTGTAGTGGAAATGTGCTGTAGTGGAAAGGTGCTGTAGTGGAAAGGTGCTGTAGCAGAAAGGTGCTGTAGTGGAAGGGTGATGTAGTGGAAAGGTGCTGTAGTGGAAAGGTGGTGTAATGGAAAATTGATGTAGTGGAAAGGTGCTGTAGTGGAAAGGTGGTGTAGTGGATAGATGCTGTAGTGGAAAGGTACTGTAGTGGAAAGGTGCTGTAGTGGAAAGGTGCTGCAGTGGAAAGGTGCTGTAGTGGAAAGGTGATGTAGTGGAAAGGTGATGTAGTGGAAAGGTGCTGAAGTGGAAAGGTGCTGTAGTGAAAATGTGGTGTAGTGGAAAGGGATTGTAGTGGAAAAGTGGTGTAATGAAATGGTGTAGTAGTGGAAAGGTGCTGTAGTGGAAAGGTGGTGTAATGAACTGGTGTTGTAGTGGAAAGGTGCTGTAGTGGAAAGGTGCTGTAGTGGAAAGGAGATGTAGTGGAAAGGTGCTGTAGAGGAAAGGTGCTGTAGTGGAAAGGTGCTGTAATGGGAAGGTGGTGTAGTGGAAAAGTGCTGTAGTGGGAAGATGCTGTAGTGGAAATATGGTGTAGTGGAAAGGTGATGTAGTGGAAAGGTGCTGTAGTGAAAAGGCGCTGTAGTGGAAAGGTGCTGTAGTGGAAAGGTGCTGTAGTGGAAAGGTGGTGTAGTGGAAATGTGCTGTAGTGGAAATATGCTGCAATGAAAAGGTGCTGTAGTGGAAAGGTGGTGTAGTGGAAATGTGCTGTAGTGGAAAGGTGATGTAGTGGAAAGGTGCTGAAGTGGAAAGGTGATGTAGTGAAAAGGTGGTGTAGTGGAAAGGTGTTGTAGTGGAAAGGTGCTGTAGTGGAAAGGTGCTGTAGTGGAAATGTGCAGTAGTGAAAAGGTTGCATAGTGGAAAGGTGATGTTGTGAAAATGTGCTGTAGTGGAAAGGTGCTGTAGTGTAAAGGTGTTGCAGTGGAAGGGTGATGTAGTGGGAAGATGCTGTAGTGGAAAGGTTCTGTAGTGGAAAGGTGATGTAGTGGAAAGATGCTGTAGTGGAAAGGTGGCGTAGTAGAAAGATGGTGTAGTGGAAAAGTACTGTAATGAGAAGGTGCTGTAGTGGAAAGACGCTGTATTGGGAAGGTGCTGTTGTGGAAAGGTGGTGTAGTGGAAAGGTGATGTAGTGGAAAAAGGATGTAGTGGAAAGGTGCTGCAGTGGAAAGGTGCTGTAGTGGAAAGAAGATGTAGTGAAAAGGTGATGTTGTGGAAAGGTGCTGTAGTAGAAAGATGCTGTAGTGGAAAGGTACTGTTGTGGGCAGGTGCTGTAGTGGACAGGTGACGTAGTGGAAAGGTGCCGTAGTGGAAAGGTGATGTAGTGGAAAGGTGCTGTAGTGGAAAGGTGATGTAGTGGAAAGGTGATGTAGCGGAAAGGTGTTGTAGTGGAAAGGTGTGGTATTATTAGAAAGGTGTTGTAGTGAAAAGGTGTTGTAGTTGAAAGGTGTTGTAGTGGAAAGGTGCTGTAGTGAAAAGGTGGTGTAGTGGAAAGGTGATGTAGTGGAAAGGTGCTGTAGTGGAAACTTGCTGTAGTGGAAAGATGCTGTAGTGGAAAGGTGATGTAGTGGAAAGGTGATGTAGTGGAAAGGTGTTGTAATGGAAAGGTGCTGTAGTAAAAAGGTGCTGTAGTGGAAAGGTTGTAGTGGAAAGGTGCTGTAGTGGAAAGGTGCTGTAATGGAAATGTGCTGTAGTGGAAAGGTTGTAGTGGAAAGGTGGTGTAGTGGAAATGTGCTGTAGTGGAAAGGTGATGTAGTGGAAAAGTGTTGTGGTGAAAAGGTGTAGTAAAAAGGTGTTGTAGTGGAAAGGTGCTGTAGTGGAAAAGTGTTGTGGTGAAAAGGTGTAGTAAAAAGGTGTTGTAGTGGAAAGATGCTGTAGTGGAAAGATGCTGTAGTGGAAAGGTGATGTAATGGAAAGGTGCTGTAGTAAAAAGGTGTTGTAATGGAAAAGTGTTGTGGTGAAAAGGTGTAGTAAAAAGGTGTTGTAGTGGAAAGGTGCTGTAGGGGGAAGATGCTGTAGTGGAAAGGTGATGTAGTGGAAAGGTGCTGTAGTGGAAAAGTGTTGTGGTGAAAAGGTGTAGTAAAAAGGTGGTGTAGTGGAAAGGTGCTGAAGGGGGAAGATGCTGTAGTGGAAAGGTGGTGTAGTGGAAATGTGCTGTAGTGGAAAGGTGATGTAGTGGAAAGGTGCTGTAGTGGAAAGTGTTGTGGTGAAAAGGTGTAGTAAAAAGGTGTTGTAGTGGAAAGGTGCTGTAGTTTAAAGGTGGGATAGTGGAAAGGTGTTGTAGTGGAAAGGTGATGTAGTGGACAGATGCTGTAGTGAAAAGGTGGTGTAGTGGAAAGGTGATGTAGTGGAAAGGTGATGTAGTGGAAACTTGCTGTAGTGGAAAGATGCTGTAGTGGAAAGGTGCTGTAGTGGAAAGGTGTTGTAGTGGAAAGGTGCTGTAGTGGAAAGGTACTGTAGTGGAAAGGTGCTGTAGTGGAAAGGTGATGGAAAGATGCTGTAGTGGAAAGGTGCTGTAGTGAAAAGGTGTTGTAGTGGAAAGGTTTTGTAGTGGAAAGGTGCTGTAGTGGAAAGGTGTTGTAGTGGAAAGGTGCTGTAGTGGAAAGGTGCTGTAGTGGGAAGGTAGTGTAGTGGAAAGGTGTTGTAGTGGAAAGGTGCTGTAGTGGAAAGGTGCTGTAGTGGAAATGAACTGTAGTGGAAAGGTGCTGAAGTGGAAAGGTGCTGTAGTGGAAAGGTGCTGTAGTGGAAAGGTGCTGCAGTGGAAAGGTGCTGTAGTGGAAAGGTGCTGTAGTGGAAAGGTGATGTAGTGGAAAGGTGCTGTAGTGGAAAGGTGCTGTAGTGGAAATGTGATGTAGTGGAAAGGTGCTGTAGTGGAAAGGTGCTGTAGAGGAAAGGTGCTGTAATGGAAAGGTGATGTAGTAAAAAGGTGATGTAGTGGTTGAAACGGACTATAGAAAGAACGTAGCGGAGGGGGGACCAAAGTTTGGGGCGGACCGTTCAGTCGCCGACACCGGACGCCCAGACGGACGAAACGGGTGAGTACATAGACTCACTTTTGATTCGCATGTGAGTCAAAAAACACATCCGGTTGTGCTGTTTTGAGAGTGTATTGTGCCTCTAGAAGACGATACTACATGCATCATGTGGCATATCATTTTAAAGGAAAATGAATGTCATACAAGAATAAAACCAAAAAAATGTTAGTAGCCTTTAGCAAGACTGAGAAAGCATGTTTGAAATTACACACTTGTTTTAAAAACCAAGATATAGGAGCATGCTGAATTTGAGCTTACCAAGCAATATCTTGGTAATGATCCGTCTGATCCTTTCCAGAATATCACCACACAATAATCATCCATTGGAAAATGTCCAGTCAAAATTTTCAAAACATCTCTTTAACAGTTTTCTAGCACACTATCTGCTTCCTCCACTATCTGCTCATGCGCGAGAATCCCAAAAGACTGCGCGCGATCGGAAATAGACATTGGAAATTCGTCTCAGTCTGGATGGTCTCCTCACACTGGTAAGTAGGTATTTGTTCTTGCAACAATGAATCGATCAACATGTGTTTGCAATAATCGGACATATATTGCAGCGTAATGTTTTGTATGAGCAGAGGTTATGGGGTTATAACTTATCTTTTCTAAACTACCCTCGCTCAAGTACCGAAGACGAAGATAGAGATTTCATCCAGACTTTTAATACAAGAGAGGATGGAGGGGGGGGGGGGACCATTGGGCCCATGCCTATTAAAATAACAAAAGAGAGGGGGGGGGACCATTGAGCCCATGTCTATTAAAATAACACAAGAGGGGGGGGGGGGGGGGACCATTAGGCCCATGCCTATTAAAATAACAAAAGAGAGGGGGGGGGGGAACCATTGGGCCCATGCCTATTAAAATAACACAAGAGAGAGGGGGGGCCCATTGGGCCGATGCCTATTAAAATAACACAAGAGAGGGACATTGGGCATATGCCTATTAAAATAACAAAAGAGAGGGGGGGCCCATTGGGCCCATGTCTATTAAAATAACACAAGAGAGGGGGGGGGGGGGGACCATTGGGCCCATGCCTATTAAAATAACAAAAGAGAGGGGGGGGGACCATTGGGCCCATGCCTATTAAAATAACACAAGAGAGAGAGAGGGGGGGGGGGGACCATTGGGCCCATGCCTATTAAAATAACACAAGAGAGGGGGGGGGGACCATTGTGCCCATGCCTATTAAAATAACACAAGAGAGGGACATTGGGCCCATGCCTATTAAAATAACAAAAGAGAGAGGGGGGGGGACCATTGAGCCCATGCCTATTAAAATAACACCAGAGAGAGAGAGGGGGGGGGGCCCATTGGGCCCATGCCTATTAAAATAACACAAGAGAGGGGGGGGGGGGACCATTGGGCCCATGCCTATTAAACTAACAAAAGAGTACACACACAGTTCACAGTACACAGTAATTTATTGCGCCAAGTGACATCATTTAGAAAACGAGCACGAGGAAAACTAAGTGATGAAGGCTAAATGAAACAAAACAAAAAGCCAAACACATGCATCGCTTACACACCCTAACACGCCGTTTATGCAAAAAACATGGACATTTCCCGATGTACCTCACTCACGACACACACGCAGCTGCACACAGACAAGAGATAAGACAGCACCTGAAACCAAAAGGGTTAACTGGTAAATGGGGCAATATACAATGAACAGTTAAAGTTACTATTTAAGAACTGTTGACAAAAGAGGAACAAACTAAGATGATACACCCACCCACCCACCCCCCTTTTAAGTGGCAATAAATAATACATATGAACAGAGACAAGACCCCTAAGACGTACCCCCCCACCCCCCCACCCCCATCCCACCCCCCGTCACCACACAAAAGAATACAATAGAACAATACAAAAACAACCCTGCGCAAGTGAAAGCTACAAGAAGACCAACCCTTCCCCACCCCCACCCCCTCCCCCACCCCTCCCCCCACCCCCAACCACACTCAGTAGCAGTCCATATAACCCAGAGGAAGCACAAAAGAGAAAGTGGCACTGTCATAGATGTGGAGAAGTGTGTGCGCACCGCCGACAGGATCAGCGGCGGCAAAGCTGCCTGGGGAGGTTCTGGACAGCGTTGAGCTCCGTCACCGCCGTGGGGAAGAACGAGTTCTGAAAACGGCATGTGCGCGTTTTGAGGGACCTGAAACGACGGCCAGAGGGAAGGAGCTGGAAGAGGGAACAAGCAGGGTGGGAGGGGTCCGCCACAATCTTACGGGACTTGCGCACTATGCGCTGGGCGTAGATAGAGGCTAGGGAGGGCAGATCACGGCCAATGATCCTGCCAGCAGCGTGCACGACACGCTCCAGCTTGTCTTTCTGCTGTTGAGTGGCCCCTCCGAACCACACACAGATGGAGAAGGTAAGAACACTTTCCACCACAGCACGGTAGAACTGGAGCATGATCTCCGGAGACAGTCCAAACTTCTTGAGCTGCCTCAGGAAGTACAGCCGCTGCTGGGCACTCTTATGGATGCCGTCAATGTTGTTGCCCCAACTGAGGTCGGAGGAGATGAGCGTGCCGAGGAACTTGAAACAGTCCACGATCTCAATGGCCTGGCCGCCGATCATCAGTGGAACGATAGGGGTGGGATTCTTCCTCAGGTCGACGATCATCTCCTGGGTCTTGGTGGTGTTCAGCTCAAGACTGTTCTCACCACACCACGACACCAAGCAGTCGACTTCCCGGCGGTAGTGGGATTCGTCGCTGTTGGAGATCGCACCTTCGACTGTAGTGTCGTCCGCGAACTTGATGAGCTGCACAGACTCGTGATGGGACACGCAGTCGTTCGTGTAGAGGCAGTAGAGGAGAGGGGACAGCACGCACCCCTGGGGGGCGCCAGTGTTCAGGATGAGGGTCTGGGAGGTGAGGTCGCTGATCTTAACGGCCTGGGGACGACGCAGGAGAAAGTCCAGGACCCAGTGACAGATGGAAGGAGAGAGGTCGAGGGTCAGCAGCTTGTCAAAGAGTCTCTGAGGGACGATGGTGTTAAAAGCGCTGCTGTAGTCCACAAAGAGGAGTCGGGCATAGTTGTTGGGCGACTCGAGATGCTGGAGGACGAAGTGGATGGCCAGCGCGACGGCGTCGTCGACAGACCGATTGGTCCGGTATGCAAACTGCCGCGAGTCCATCCTGTCGGTGGTGACGGACTGGATATGCTTGAGGACTAGTCGCTCGAAGACCTTCATCACCACCGAAGTCAGGGCGACCGGGCGGTAGTCGTTGAGGGACGCCACCATTGCCTTCTTGGGGACGGGAATGATGGTGGAGCGTTTGAAGCCAGAGGGGACGACAGACTGTTCAAGGGAGGAGTTGAAGATCTGCGTGAAGACCGGGGCAAGCTGCTCGGAGCAGTGTTTGATCGTTGAGGAGGACACTCCGTCGGGACCAGCCGCCTTCCTGCTGTTCTGTTTCTTGAACAGTTTCCTCACCGCCGACTCCTCTACAATGAAGGGAGGGGGGAGAGGGGAGGCGGGGTCAGGAGGCTTGACCGTGGGGGGCCCATTGGGTCCATGCCTATTAAAATAACAAAAGAGAGGGGGGGACCATTGGGCCCATGCCCATTAAAATAACGCAAGAGAGGGGGGGGGCCATTGGGCCCATGCCTATTAAAATAACACCAGAGAGGGGGGATGGGGCCCATTGGGCCCATGCCTATTAAAATAACACCAGAGAGAGAGAGGGGGGACCAT
>JAWQFJ010002013.1:58691-61191 GCA_034096865.1 Theodoxus fluviatilis
GTTTGCCTGCATTTGTTGTCTCTCCAAGATGGATCGCAATGTATTTCAAGCTATAGCATTTGATCTTGGTGCTAATCTGGTAGTGGTGATCCTTCTCAGCTTGAATCTGAGCCAGAAGTCGAAGATGGCTTTGAAAGTGAGGGTGAGGAATTCAACTACACTTTTCCTCCGGATGAGGACTTGCCTGAAGAAGACCCGGGTTCTGACGAAGAATACATTCTCACTGAATTGGGACCTGTACTTCAAAGAATTGGTAAGCACTACGTTTACTTTCAAAATTGGGTCTAAATTGATTTATTTATGTGGTTTGAGTGGTTAGCAAGTCTGCCACTGATTCCTGATGCCTGGCTTCCTCTTTATGCTATGTACAGTTTTGATGGCTTGTCAAGATGGTTTGAACACTTGAAACTGGCATTCAACAAGGTAAAGTAGTATATCCTATGCAAATTATTTTCAGAGTAATCAACAGTGTGTAATGGGCCTCACTATGCCAGTGAGTAAGAGTAAAGTGCTTTTGTAGTCTATTTTGTTCTTTCAGGGTCTACATTTAGCTGTCATGGATTATGGTGTTGATAATGTCTTGCAATTTATCAAAACTAATTCAACGCTTTTATCCCTATATCATACTTTAGCATCTTTCTTGGTTCATTTCAGACCCAGATAAGCCCAGTGCAACCAATGAAGCCGCAATGGGGGACATGACGACAGATGGTGCACATGAGCAGCAGTTACAGGTTGACAGTTCAGACAGAGGTAAGGTGTTCAAGTCAAAGAATGGCACTGAATGGTCATCTACTCCTGATACAAGGAAGCAAAAGACCCCAAGCAAAAACATTTTCAAGCCAGAAAGAACCAAGATAAAAAATGTTCAGTCTGCTGTTGATCCAGTCTCTACATTCAACCTGTTCCTGCCTACAAGTATACTCACAGATATTGTGAAATACACTAACCTTGAGGGTGAAAGGGTTGATAAAGACAAGTGGAAACCAACAGATGCCATCGAGATCCGAGCTCTTATTGGTGCCTACATCCATCTTGGAGCGATGAACCAGAACATTTTCCCTTCGGAATTGCTTTGGGATGTCAAGAACGGCAACCAGTTGATTCGATGTACATTCACACGAAACAGATTTCTCAAGCTTGGAAACATGTTGCGCTTTGATGACAAGGAATCAAGAACGGAAAGAAGGCAGAGGGATGTGTTTGCACCAATTCGAGATGTTTGGGAGAAGTTTCTCAGCACCCTGAAAAAGCACTACAACGCTGGACCATTTCTCACCGTGGATGAGCAACTTGTTCCCTGGAGAGGCAGATGCTCCTTCCTGCAGTATCTGCCATCAAAACCTGACAAGTATGGTTTGAAAGTGTTCTGGTGTGCCGATGCAGAAACTATGTATCCCCTCACTGCAAAGCCATATCTCGGAAAAATTGCCCGCACTCCTCAGGTCAATCTTGGAAGAAACACTGCACTGGAACTGGTCCAACCCTTCTTCGGGAGTGGTAGAAATCTGACCTGTGACAATTTTTTCACAGACATGGAACTCTTGAAGCAGCTCACTTCTGCCAAAATGACAGTTGTTGGAACGCTTCGAAGGAACAAAACCTTCATACCACCAGAATTTCAGGATCCGAAAGGAACAGAAAAGGGGACACCCAAGTTTGCGTACCAAAAAGACTGCATGCTGGTCAGCTACAAGTCGGGTGCAAAGAAGAATGTTATACTTCTATCATCCATGCACAGGGATGGGAGCATGATAACAAAGAAAGTGGACAAAGCTGTGCCTGAAGTTGTGGACTTCTACAACTCGACTAAAGGTGGAGTCGACTGTCTCGACCTGATGGCCCACTCCATGACTACCAAACGCCAGACCAAAAGATGGCCAATGGTCATCTTCTTCGACATTCTCGACATGGCATCCGTGGCAGCTAACGTCATCTTCAAGAACAAATTTCCAGAGCACAAACTTTCCAAACCAGACAACAGGAGAATGTTTCAACTGGATGCTGCCATGTCTCTTGTACTTCCACAGATACAGAGAAGAAGGTTGAGCAAGAACTTGCCCAGGCAGCTGATGTCATCTATGGACTTGGTTTTGGGCACCTCAGAACCAGGACCAACATTACAGCAAAACACACCAACTATACCAGTCTCTGCTTCCAAGAGAAAGAGATGTGCCAAATGTCCATCAAAGGCTGACAGGAAGACACCTGTGGTATGCTGCAAATGCAATCTTCCAATTTGCAAAGATCACACAGCATATCATTGCTTTGCTTGTGCTGGACAGTAGATTGATTTCCTTCTGAGAAAAGTTCTCTTCATGTCATTGTTTTGATTTCCTTCTGAAAGGAATGCTGTTCATATATTTGTTCACCCTTGTTAGTTCATGATTACTCTTTATTGAAATACTATAATTTTCAAGCAATTAAAGTTTGGGGGAAAAGGAAAAACCTGTCATTATTGTTATTACTATTGTTTTTTTTATTGTTGGTGTTTTTATGG
>JAWQFJ010002013.1:63691-73691 GCA_034096865.1 Theodoxus fluviatilis
GTCCATCCATCCATCCATCCATCAGTCTATCCATCCATCAGTCCATCCATCCACCCATCCATCAGTCTATCCATCCATCCATCCATCCATCCATCCATCCATCCATCCATCCATCCATCTATCCATCCATCCATCCATCCATCCGTCCATCCGTCCGTCCGTCCGTCCGACCGTCCATTTGTCCGCGCACCCGCCCGCCCGTCCGTCCACCCATGCATCCATACGGTATTTCTTACAGACAGCTGTGTAGCCGCTTCCATCCAAGCACCCATGCTTCCAGCCACCAATCTGTCCGTCCATCCGTTCCCCCGTCTATCAATAGTTAACATTTTAAATGTAGGCGAATAAATTTACCCTGTCTCGTGGTCCCAGTGACGATGCAGTTCGAGATAGTGTCAGTGGAGGTCAAGGCCGGTCCATCACCAGGGATCAACGACCCACCTGATTGATGCCACCCTCCGTCCAAAAGATGACATCATATCACATTACCTGACATGGAGACGTCAAGCGAGAACCTCCAACTGTACAATTACCAGTGCGCATTGCCACACCTCTGACATAGGAGTGATTATGGTGTACCCATCAAAGGGAAGATTGAGATTATTTGAGTCAATACAGCTCATTGAAAAGGCTTCGGATTCGTTATTTGACTTTCACTGATAGCACCAAGATCTTCCCTCACGTCAGATATGCATGGTCATCTTTTACGAAATCAATCTATTCATATGGTTCTCCCTCACAACGATGTGCGTGGGCATAAACATTTGTCAAGAGCTTTCCCAGATGCAACTCTACCGAGGTCGTCTGTGCCATTTCCACATGAAAGAAACTAACTACATGGTTCAGTCTAAATCTCACATACAATCATATTAAACAGACAAATCATACATCTGTAAAACACTGACGTACATTTTCGACATTAAAAGTTCTTCTTCATTCCTATATAACACAAGGTGACTCACGCCATGAGAATAATCCTCTCAGCAACTATTTTGAATAAAATCGACACTGTTATTCCATTTAGCATCCAGTCCACACGGTCATAAAATGTACTGGCCGGAGGTGAAAATTGTTTGGGACAGTGGAAGTTTCTACACCTGCCATCTTCGCGCTGATGTGCAGAAATCGATAGTAAACACGATTCATAAAACATACGCGAGTGAAAAGGGTGTCTGTGTCAATGCGAGTTTGTGTGTATGTGTGTGTGTGTGTGTGTGTGTGTGTGTGTGTGTGTGTGTGCGTGTGCGTGTGCGCGCGCTTGTGTGTGTGTGTGTGTGTGTGTGTGTGTGTGTGTGTGTGTGCGTGAGAGAGAGTATGTGAGTGTATGAGTGCGTGCGTGTGTGTGTGTGTGTGTGTGTGTGTGTGTGTGTGCGTGCGTGTGTGTGTGTGTGTGTGTGTGTGTGTGAGTGTGTTTGTGTCTGTATGTGTGTGTGAGAGAGTGTGTGTGTGAGTGTGTGCGTGCGTGTGTGTGTGTGTGTGTGTGTTTGTGCTTATGCTTGTGTTTGTGTACATGTGTGTGCGCGCACGAATGAGTGTCCGTGAGCTAATTTACTTGGTTTCGATAGAGAATGTGCAGTCACGCTTGTATGCGTGTTTAAATTCATGAATATGAGAACGTTCACGAGTGTTCTCGAGTCAATGGCTACGAATTCACCTATGCATGCATACTTCGGTATAGCGCGCGTGTGGGTGTGTGTGCCTGTATTTTATTCGAGGACCACAGGACGATGGACAACTTTGTGTATATCCTCGTTAATCAAAGTATAGTGAATTCAATTGTGCGAGCTTGTAATATGTTCGTGAGGGACGACTGTCGCACAACACATACTTGCAAAATGTCAAGCGATGTGCTGATGGACTGAAACCATTGCGTCTTCTCCAGGAGTGTGCCTCCTTTCTCCAAGTACGCAAGCACCGTTTGCAAGATGACGGTAGGCATGAACGACATGGCGCTGTGGTTTTAATGCCCAAGAGTTGATCGTATAAGTTTGAAAATAACTCGACCAGGCGTCCAAAACAACTTTCTCCCGTCAATGCAGCACGAACAGGACAGAGCCATGCGCTAAGGCTTATGTTTCCCATGGGAGCTTTGGTCTGGTGTCGAGATTCCCCTGACGTCACGTAATCTCTATGACGTCACCTAATAAACCCTGGCTTAAGTGGGCAGAGACAGTAGTGTCATATGGTGCGTTTGTTTGGCCCAAAATGTCGAGAGAATCGCGAGGGCTAAGCGTTTTCTACGTTACGCACTCATAAGGACACACTCGCCGTGAAGGAGGTCCGGAGCTCCCTCGATGCTTCCCGCTGCAGTGACCCGGATGAGCCAAAATGGCGGAGATAGCGCGAGTTGGGCTGGTGTTTGGAGATAACAGTCCCTGTATTGTGCTTCTCAGGGTCCGAGAATGGAAAAGTGTACGTACACGGACGTATTTGCTGTTCGAGTGTTCATTTGAATATCTTGAGGAGTAGGTGTATAGGTTATATCTGGACATACAGTGCCGACATTTTTTTCATCACTTGCAAACACGCAACACCGTATACATGTGCTCTATGAGTTATGTCCCTTGGTGTGTTCGAAATGAGTCGAGGCCTAACATTGTGGGGAAAAATTATCTACAATTGAACCCGGGTTGCTTTTTTTCGTTGAAAAAGTTCCCGTGCCATTCGATATGACACCATGGTGTGTTCTATGAGATGGAAAAAACTGCTGGGATATCGGAATCGACAGCTATTTCGTCCATCGGCAATTTCTTCACTGACTCTTGCACCAGGACGCAGCCATGTTCTTCCGCCTTGCCAATTGATGATTGGCCGTTTTTCTAGCTGTAGGAGCGTCTCACTCGCCCTCGACTGGGCACTCAGGGAGAATCTCGAGATTTGGGGCCTAAAAAACGCGCTCATAGGCTAGACGGTGTCTCATTCCGAACGGTGGAGCTCGACCTATTACGTATGCATGGGATGACGTGTCACCCGCCAAATCTTGTGATTGGACTATCTCCATTCAGAGGCTACTCTTTTCCCGCGTACTCTGGTTATCTTAACTATGATTGGCCGGCTGCTATCCTATATGAAGTAATTGCTCGATCGTAGACTTACGGAGATCGCATCATGCTCATTCCTGCGTGTCCACTGTTCTGTGATAATTATCATACATGCGTATGCCCGCATTTATGCACATGTTTGTGCATACGCAGACGTATGCGTTTGCTTATGTACTTGTGTGTGCGCTCACGCGCATACATTTCGTTTGTGAATTCAGTAATTCCCGAGCTTGTATGCATATGAGCGTGTGTATTCGCATTTCTGCGCGTATGTGTTTGTGTGTGCTTGAGTAGATGTGCGTTAACGACCTTGAAACTGACAGTAATGATAACTTAAGAAATGAAACTAGAGAACTACAAGGTAGTCTGTATTCGTTTGAATTTGGCCATCTCCGTAAATTTGGATATCTCCATATATTTGGCCATCTCCATATGCATGTATCATTTGAATGTGAACATTGTTGTCTGTGTAACTGCGTGTGGGATGGAGTAAAAACTGACCCAACGGGTTTTCCTTCGCCACACCTAAGAGGCGAATAACTAGCGACATTGTGGTGACTTGGCTGGCCCTTACTTGACCAGTTCTTGTAATTGTTCGTGACCAATGGCATTACATAGCCTACAATCGCTGATAAAAGGGTAAACTTCATCATTTACATTTTGTGTCTATGTATATGCTCATATTGGGATGTGAAAAACTTAGTGCGCATAAACGTTATTTCGTGTGCTCGTGATAGCCTGCTTGGTTCTAGTTTGATAATGCATCAAAATACAAACACACAAAGGCACACATGCATGCATCCAATGCACACGCACATGATATATATGTAAACCTTACACACAGACATCACATACACACACACCAACACACACACAAACACATACACACACCTTGTACACTGACATGCAAACGTTACATACAAACATGCAGCACACCCACACATACACACACACACACACACCTTGAACACAGACATGTAAATCTTACACAAAGACATGCAGCACATACACATGCAAACCATGCACACAGACATGCAAAACTTACACACAGACATATCACACAAACACACACACATCACACCCAAACACAGATAAACACACACGGAGATTGCAACATTGTATTTTATTCAAGGACCACTGGAAGATTAAGAATTTGTCTTAAGTGTATATCCTCATTTAATAAAGTATATTAACTACAAAACGAAATTGAACCATGAAGATATTTAAAATAGTGGTTATAATGACTAGGATTTTTTATGGCCTTGTCAGGAATTTGTCTTGCCCCCTTAGCTCATCACAAACCGACAAACAACAAAGTATGCAGTAGCTGTGAAACATGTTCATTAAAAGCAAATTTATACACATTTTGGTTAACAACAAAATAAACAAACTATGCACAGGTATGTACAAATAAAAAACAGTATGTACCAAAATGTAGAGTGTCGCAACCCAAAAATTGTGTCTAAATATAAAGTGTTCGTCGATACTATCATTGGACGATATTAATAGGTCTGATGTCATTTTCGCGCCAAATGTGTTGCACCATGCTGATTGAACAGTTGGTTCGCGCCTTTCTACATTTAGAACAAAGAGGTTACACAGGTCTATTCACATCGACGTACGATTTTCCCGATATCTATTAATACAGGGAACGATTTTTGGTTGCAAAAAAAATCTGTACAAAGAAAAGAGGCCAAACTGTGCACGTGTGTGTGTGTGTGTGTGTGTGTGTGTGTGTGTGTGTGTGTGTGTGTGTGTGTGTGTGTGTGTGTGTGTGTATGTGTGTGTGTGTGTGTGGTTATGTATGTGTGTGTGTGTGTGGTTATGTGTGTGTGTGTGTGTGTGTGTGTGTGTGTGTGTCTGTGTGTGTGTGTGTGTGTGTGTGTGTGTGTGTGTGCGGTTATGTGTGTGTTTGTGTGTGTGTGGTTATGTGTGTGTGGTTATGTGTGTGTGTGTTTGTGTGTGTGTGTGCATTTGTGCGTGTATGCATGCATGCGTGTGTGTGTCTGTGTGTGTGTGTGTGTGTGTGCGCGCGCGCGCGTGTGTGTGTCTGTGTGTGCGTGTGTTCGTTTTAGGAAATGTCATGCATACAATACATTCATCTTAACATAAAACTTCTCATTGGTTGAAAACGCTGTTGTACCAAACTAGTGCACGGTGGTCACCTTTATGTCTGCAGTCTAACACATCCACTGATAATAGAGCATGCAATGGGCTCGAAAAACTTACTTTCGTGTCAGTTGGCAGTTGTTTATCTTTGATTTCTTTTTTATTAATTATTTTCACGATCGAAAAAAAGTTTTGGGTCGTTTGGACTACCTTAATCACAACATTTTCCATTTGAAAAATGGGGAACCTTAAACTAATGTGAGTAATTCAGTGAGTAACGTATGGCCAGAGCCGCTCGATGCCCCCCTCATCAGCTGGAACCCCTGGCTGCTGGGCTCTCAGGGTCTGCTCCAGTAGCTCAGCCAGCGGCGGCTCCAAGCATCCCAAGGGGCTACCAGGAGAAATCGGGACATGGTCCAAGCATTCAGATCCAACCGTGCGTTCAAGCCACTCTGGAGAATCGAGTCCAGTCCATGCGCAACAAAAATACTGGTCGCCGAACGCCCCAGTACGCCCCAGCAGAATCACTACTGTAGTACATGTGTCTATCAATTAAACAAACAGAAAGAAAACCAACCACTCACTCACCACTTCTCCCGGCAAGTAGGCCTTCTTCCTGTTAGAGTGTGTTACCACAACCCATGGACGTATAGACGAGACACCATCTCTCCCATGTTTTTCTTCCGTATACCTTGCCCCCCAATTTTTTCTTACCCTGCTGCAACAGAACCCCCAAAAGTATCCCAGCACCTCAAAACGTGTTTGTGTTCCGCTCACTTTTTGTTAAGACCATCACATTCAGACTATCATTTTAAGAAACGGAACGCTTGCGAATGCTTTCATTACAATTGTTTCCTTGTAAGACAAGGAAAGAACCAGAACGGCTTGACACGCATAGACTCACCCTGACATCAATGAGAGCAGCAGGAAAAGAGTATGACAGTGTTGACTTCATGGGACGTGAGGGGAGGGGAGAAGTCCGCCCCCGCCAGGTCAACAGAGGTGGGAAAACTCACAGCCCACAGCTACTGCGTTGCACCAACACTGGCATGTGGCATCGCGTTTGTTGCGACTTGTCTCCGTGAAGTCCTGTCTGCACGGGTGTCCTCCCAGCTTGTGCCGGGAAATACGTAGAAGCCCAAAAATCCGGTGGTCGTTTTCGACAACTTTATTCACGCACTGGTCGAAACACATTGGCAAAATCAATAATCAATATTACCATGAACGCACTCCTCTCTCGGGACTCGATACCATGAGGACACATTTACTGTCATCCGCCACGAACACGTGTCTCCTGTCGAGCATTCACAAGCATCTTTACGCTCGAGACGATCTCAGAGGACTCGGTAACTATTCGAAAGGAGGACTTACACTGCGTTCTCCTCACGCTCTCACCTTTTTCTATTGCGCGCTCTCCTCTGCTTATATACTTGTTACAGGCTTCTAGAACATTTAAGAACAACGAGAATCCACTCGATTCTTTTCGAACTAGCTCGAACGACATCACGCGACACTTCAAAAGACAAATTCACCCTGACTACGTCACATGACTAGGCAATGGGCTTGTGGAGAGGTCTGGTGTACAATCTCGAAGTGATTACGATGTTCTAGTACATTCCAGCACTTTTACAACACTTTGTTCTTGAAAGGCTGGCAGTCTAGTTTACCGACCGTGTGGCACTCTCTGCTCCATATCACACACACACACACACACACACACACACACACATTCACACACACACACACACACACATACATACATACACACATACACACACATTCACACACACACACACACACACATTCACACACACACACACATACATACATACACACATACACATGTACACATATATAAGATACAAGATACAAGATACAAGATACTTTATTGTCCTCATTGATCACAAGGAAATTCGTTTTGTCGGTGGCAAAAACATAATACATACATACAAAAACAAAAACAGTTCAACATTAATAAACTCAATCATATCGTTCAAGTTATGGAGTCCATCAGAGGCAATTCAATTTAATAGAGAAACATTTTACACCAAAACAAGTAATCACAGAAGGAACAAAGACACAAGCATGCACATCAAACAATCATCGTCACGCAATAACACATACCCGATCTTCATCCATAACACATGTACAAGAACCCCCCCCCCCCCAATCATGTTCATCATCCTGCATGCACATCAACAACCACACTCGCACAGCACACATAACACATACACGATCATCAACGCATAACGCATGCACCCCCCCCCCCCCCCACACACACACACACACACACTCTCACATGTTACTCCTTGTTGTTACAGACATAGTTCACACCATTCATAGTCCTTCCTGTCACAGTTCACAGCACTACAAGTCCTCGTAGTCCCAGTTCACTTTACTCCAATCTCTCCGTCATATGTCACATCAATCCTGGTCACATAGTCACAACTCTCATCACTCATCCTCACAGTTCACATCACCCACTCTTCAGTCACAGTTCGCGTCACTCCTGGTCCCACATTCACGTCAAGTCTCACAACAATCTTCATGCATACTACCCATTCACCGGGACTCGTTGAAGAGACGGATGGCTGTCGGGAGGAACGAATCCCTCATGCGGTTTGTTCTGGCAGGCCAGCACCTCAGGCGACGTGAGGATTCACGAGTGGGTTCGCATGACGCGAATGCCTGGTGCAGAGGGTGGCGGTCGTCAGATCGAATCTTGCCCATCTTCCTCAGGGCCACACTGGGGTAGCGATCACTGAGAGGCTGGAGGTCGGAGCCACACTCACATACACGCACACGCACATACATAGTCACACGCACACCCGCAGGGATGCATGCACACACTCGCCCACATAATTATGAGGTGGAGCAAAATCATTGCAGACAGGCTATTGAGAAAAAAAGAAAGAAAGCCTGCCTTAATCTAGCCATTAGGCTACTTCCTTGACAGCTGCTTTTTGCCGAGAGCTTCCAGATTCGCTACAAAAACCCCACATCCAACGCCTCCGTACTGACAGCGAAGTCTCCCTTGCCAGAGACAAAAAGAAAAAAGAAGTATTTGAATCGTTCGACTTATTCTGGACTCGTTCATTTTTCCTCGCTCTATTCAGATCCGGCCATCTTAGATCAATCACGGGCTATGCGTATAAGGGTCCTTCTTTTCCTCAGAATATTTTTTAATAGGAGCACTCACTCCCAGGGCACTTTACTAAGCTTTTCTCCTCATTTAAGGGGGCAGAGTCACCTAGAACATTATCAAAATATTGATTTTCACACACCCATACATGTGTGGTGTTTTTGTATAGAAAAATGATAGTATTTTCACACACAGTTGATGTTTTTTGCATGCGTTCAGTCATGTTTTCACAATCTAGGTTTTTCTAGGGGATAACTTGGTTGCTCGGTAGCCATTCTTTAACCTTTGGTTTTGGGTGCGATTTTCTCCTCAAACATTGTCAAAATATTGATTTTCACACACCCATACATGTGTGTTTTTGTATAGAAAAATGATAGTATTTTCACACACCGTTAATGTTTTTTTGCATAAGTTCAATCATTTTTTCACAATCTAGGTTTTTCTAGGGGATAACTAGGTTGCTCGGCAGCCATTTTTTTACCTTTGGTTTTGGGTGCGATTTTCTCCGAAAATCGACTATATTTCGACACTTAGGACACTGTAACTTTCATGTTTATAAAGATATCTTCTTCAAATTTTGTGTGCATGCTCTACATTGCAAGAGATATGGCGTGAACCTCTATTTTTGCAATTATGAGTGCATGATAATTGTTGTGGTGGACATAAATGGGACACATTTTCCAAAAAAAAGGGACTGTTCTGCTAAAAAGGAAAAAAATTGTTGTATTGCTTGCATTCCAAAGCTAGAGGCTTAGGCCACACATATGACATAGATACAAAGATGTGTAGAGTGCCAAGAGTGTTAATGATCTGTGTGTGAAAATTGTGTGTCCTAATGGTAGGTACCGTTTAAAAATCAAGATTTCTCATATATCATAGCTTAGACTGAGTCTGAATACAACTCAGCTATTTTACCTTACATTTCCTGAATCTACATTCAATTTTATACATTCTGACCAAATTTGGTTGAATTTGGATGAAATCTGAGCAAATGACCGACGACACAATTTGGTATGTTCCGTCTAGGTGACCCTGCCCCCTTAAAAGAAAGGCTCCAAATCTAATATTCAGCTGAAATGTTCTTAAATGATTAGATTTCGTCAGAATGTTAGTAAAAATATCTAAAGTGGGAGTTTATTTTTTCTTGCCCCTTTTTTCAAATGTAATTAAATCAGTCTTGTCTACTCTCCCAGAGCCACTCATACAAAGCGTTTTGCGTCATTCTTTAAGTTTAACAGATTACTTTACCAGGTTCCTTTATTTTCAGTTTTATGTTTAATTCAATCAACGCGGCAAGCATGCATTAAGTTATTAATCACACTTCGTGGCAAACTTACGCATCACTGGCATCTCGACATGGTAATCGCATTAGTCGGTTTGACTTCTCATTGGCAGCAGAAGAAGAAAATCAATACGATTTCAGTTATGCATTGAACATGAGCATAATTTTCCTGCGTAATAGCGCAAACGGTTGCATTCTGGCTCTGGAATACTCCAAGGTCAAAACGAAGCAAGCTAAGCATGTTTACACCGAAAGGGGTTGATGGTTGTGACTCGTGGTTCAATCCCTGGAACGGGAGAAATCTGGATTGTTAATATCTTGCAATTACCTATCAGCTGTTACCCTGTGTCATTATTCTGTATTGTAATCCTGTATGTGTGCATGGCTGAGTATGAATGTACGGTCGTACATGGCTAAGGTGAATGT
>JAWQFJ010002013.1:76191-78436 GCA_034096865.1 Theodoxus fluviatilis
CACACACATCCATAGATATCCGTTGGTATGTCCGACGGAGACGTGAATGGCTTCGCAGATGTGTGCGGAGCCCAATGTCGAACAGGCAGAGCAGTCCTCAGTCTATGTAACATCTGCTTCCAGACCTGGCTTTCCCTTCTCTCGCGAGAGGCCTTCCTTGTTCTGGCCGTTGAGGCGTCCAACTGTGAATGTGCTCATTTTCATGTCTATTGCATTGCGCATCTCACAATGATCTACAGCAAAGAATTTCCATTTGTTCAGAGGGATATCAACGTTTTTCAGGAATGTTTTGAGGCTGTCCTTAAAGTATTTCACTGAATCATCTTGATTTCTCCTTTCCAAACTCCAGCTCGAAGAAAAGTGCCTTGATCTGCCCTGCCAGAACCATTCATCATGATCGAAAGAACAGCACTTGGGATGGTGGCCATATTCACCTTTCTCGAACGCTGCTTAAACTGTATCATACGCTGCATGAACTTTGAAGACGAGGTCTACAGGCAAAGGTAAAGGTATGGTTCTGCATCACCCATATTTGGGCCTCGAACTACTTGACACCTCACCTCTGTATCATTGGGCAGCTTGGTCAGACTTTTACTGGCACCTGAAAATAAACACGGTGACAGACAAGATAGGATGCACACAGTCAGGTACCAGCACCATTTCCACTTCCAGGGGAGAATCAATCGCAGTGCAGTGTGTCACCTCTACCCTCATGCGGCTGGTGGGTGGTGTGTTTGAAGCTGCACTGTTTCCAGAGTTGCATCCTTCAGCAAGAGGTTTCCCCCACATAGCTTTGCCCCACCCAGAGGTAAAACTGGGTACCTGTGAGTGCAGAAATTGCATATTGTAGTGCAATCAACCTTTCTCTGCAGTCGTAAGCCAGCATGGAGTTGAAACTTCCCAGGGAGTGGAGTTCGTGCTGGTATTGGACTGGGTGCGTCTTACCTCTCTGTTACTATGTTTGTCGTCAGGTGCCAGTGAAGGGTTGATCAAGTGGCCCTGTGATCAGGAGGCAAAATGTAAAGCAGTTTCAGACCCAGACATGAATAATGAGTTGCTATATAAAACCACACCTTTTCCTCTACCTTTATTGTACCTCGGAAGTTAGGATACTACACGAGAATATTAAATGAGTTTGATTCAATGAGAAACTGAATGGGGAACTTTGTTTGAATGTCACATATACAGATATTGGCTTTGCTTCAGTCACAATATTTTATTTTGCGTAAAGCTTCGAAGGCTGCATATGGTTCATTGCATTTAGACCGACCATGTATGGGACGTGGAAACTATTAGCTCATTGTGATGGTGTTGTGTAAGACACAACCGCGCGCAAGTTGTTACTCGTTGTCACTAGTGTTGTTTTTCGCGGGCGTGTTGATCTCTTTGGTAGAGCTACTGTGATGTGTGAGTGCTTTGTGTGTTGCTTACTGTGTGTGTGTGCTGTTTGTTCAGATTAGCTCTTGTGTGGTGTGGTGACTGCACTAGACTGTAGATAGCGAGGATGTGTTGGTTCCTAAGATACGTGTTGAAGACGATATATACAAGTGGCTAATTAACAAGTAGAGGTGAGAATACGAAACGTGATACAAAAGTCGATGTCAATAACAGAGAGGACAGTGAACTGGCTGTGTGCCATCTGACGTCGACAAACAAGACACAGAGAATCAATGTACTAGGGAGACAAGGTGAGAATTCACACGTGCAGTGGGGGGGGGGGGAAACGAGAGTAGACTTCGAGTCATGACAACGCCACTCTGCGTGTCACCAGAACAGAGTGCTCAGACCGTACTAGTCTAGTCGTACATCATAAGCTCACACACAGAAGTGTAGAAATGACACATCATTACACACAGAAAACAACAGGAACGTGAGTAAATGAACGCGGACTGTGGCGTAACCCGTTGACGACACATCCGTACGGCTCGGTTCGCCAGGACTCAGTATGTGACCTCTGACCGCGGACGGCTTTGCAGTGCGGAGTAGTGCACACATCGACAAGAGGCATGAGCGAGACGGCGGGGACGGAGGGAAAAGCTAGTGAGACCGCAGCATGTGACCACAACATCGAGGCCGGGGGCACGAGCGGACAGGGAGGGTATACGTGCTAAGAGACACATTATAGAGAGCGGATGTGTACAGCAGTGGATCAACAGGTGTCTGGCACAGGTCCATGTGTAGTGGCATATCCTACAACTGAACATGCCCTCTCATAGCGCTTCCCCCACTGGGGGGGAAGTGTACC
>JAWQFJ010002014.1:0-27500 GCA_034096865.1 Theodoxus fluviatilis
ATACATTGAAAGTTTGCTTCATAGCCTGGAATAGATGGAATAATCGCATGACGATCATAATGAATGAATGTAAGTGTTTACCTTACCTGCAATTGGTCGGTTTACATATGATTTGAAATTAGAAGTCTGTCCTTGACCGAGGTTTGAGTTTTTATTTATTTTTGAAAAGCTTTGCGAAGTCATGAGCAACAGTGAACTTCAGATCAGTTTTATTACATAAAAAAGAATCCGATGTTATGATGAGATCGTGTCGTTCAGAGGAATGATACATAGAAAATACCCCAAATATAAGAAATCACATACATCTGCTGATTAAATAGGATGCAGTGGCTTGAATCAAATGTTCAGTATTCTCGATCTTGAGTGTGATGTGTGGGTGCGTGAGTGGGCGTGAGTGGGCGTTTGCGAAAGCATTTGTATTTGCTCTGTGTGTGTGTGTGTGTGTGTGTGTGTGTGTGTGTGTGTGTGTGTGTGTTTGACTCTGTGTGTGTGTGTGTGTGTGTGTGTGTGTGTGTGTGTGTGTGTGTGTGTGTGTGTGCACGTTTATACGTGATAGCGTGTCCGCGTAACTGTCGACCACACACTTTACAGGGTGGACCATAAAGTCAAAGCGGAAGATTACAAGCTGTACAGACAGACCCTTTTTCTTACGAGCTATTCTTTGGACGTATGAGGTTGGAAAATCCCTCTAGCCTTTCAAAAACTGCCTGAAGACATCGTGGAAGGCATGTGGCAATGGGGCAGACGAGGAAGATTGAGTCTTCTACCCCTTTTCATGGAGAGCAGTATTTCGAAAAGGTCAATAGTTCTGGCCACCCATGATTATATGATCTAACAATAACTGGCACTGATAGCTTCCGGAAGAGGTCGCAAGGTTGTTATTTTAGATTCTTTCACAATGCGAAAGATCAATTATCGCATTTTATGAATGCAAATCTCATGGCATCCGGAGCACTACTTTTTTTTCTTCTTCTTCTTAACGGTAGCTCTCATTTCGGGACATAGTTTTCATTTCAATAGTGATATCGATTTATCTTGGCATGTGTACCTGCACTTGTATATAACAACCTGATAAGCATTGAAATGAAACTCAATCAGCACGGGTAATGTGTTGACCTCCGACATTTCCAGGACTGAAGCCTGTGCTGCATTGCTTACCAACTTATACACTTTGACCGCTGGAGCGGATATGTATCATATTTGCTGATGAATTCCGATAGATCATGAGTGTTTTACACTTCGATCATGGCCAGCCTACCCCCCCCCCCCCCCCCCCCCCCTATAATATATAGGTAGGGAGGAAAGGAGGAAGAGAGAGAGAGAGAGAGAGAGAGAGAGAGAGAGAGAGAGAGAGAGAGTGGGGGGGGGACGGACGGACGGGCGGACGGACGGACGGACGGACGGAAGGACGGAGGGAGGGAGGGAGGGACAGACACACACACACACACACACACACACACACACACACACACACACACACACACACACACACACACACACACACACACACACAGACACACACACAGACAGACAGACAGACAGACAGACAGACAGACAGACAGACAGACAGACAGACAGACACACAGACAGACAGACAGACAGACACACAGACAGACAGACAGACACACAGAGTGAGAGAGAGAGAGAGAGAGAGAGAGAAAAGACAGACAGACAGACAAACTCAGAGAGAGAGAGAGAGAGAGAGAGAGAGAGAGAGAGAGAGAGAGAGAGAGAGAGAGAGAGAGAGAGAGAGAGAGAGAGAGAGAGATTGTCGTTCATCTGTATATTCTGACAATGCATCCTAGAAACGCCCGCCAGCTTGGCCGTATTTTCACACCCCTCTCCTTGGACGAGTCCACTAGTAAGGCCCGTTTATGGAAGCTTTTCCTGATCGGGTGCAACGTGCATTGGGTTTTAATGAAGATTCTTATTGCCCATGGGGTTACATCGCGAAGCATCTCTGTGGCCAAATGTTCTCACGCAGACTGCAAAAATCTGGCTAGTTACACCAAACACCTGATTTGTTTGAGCGTGTTTGTTTTAAAATTATGTTGTCGTGTTATACAAGATCGAGGAGCACCTAATTCAGTAATGAATGTTAGTTTCCCTTGTATTTCAATAGAAGATTCGCCGATGAAAGCGAATAAATGATCCTGGCTATTTTACGGGGGAAAAACACAGGTAAAAATAGATCACTATCACAAATATGCTCTTTTAATGATAACATGAAAAGACATCCGGAAGCTGACTAAACCAAAACAGAAGCAGATAATATCACCCTGCGTCATCATGTATTACGTTTGCCGCCATATGTTGTCAGCGGTTATTTAAGCACAGTGACAGTAATAACCGCAAATACACTAGAGATCATGCACATTTTGGTCAGATGCACGTGACTGATATCGGAGTAAATAAAAGGAGCATCAGTTCTAGCAGAGGACAGCGGAGTCAAGCCTCCTTCCACAGTCAGCCTCCCTTCCAGTGTTGGACTGCTCTCCTCTGTGACTGCCATCACCCTCAAGTAAGTACGTGCGTCGTGCTGTTTATGAGTTCAATGTACTTCCATCACCAGACAGGATGAACCTGAGATCCTGTATATTTTGATCAATTATTTGTAACTCGTAGCGATACTAAGAATGTCTATTTAGGCGAACAGTTACCTTGTCTGTGAGAACTTTCTTTAAGAAACAGTAGCATATGCCTTCGCCCACATTGACGCAGCCTTCACAGCCTATCATCCTGGATATGATGGTCAGAGCACAAGCTGGGAAATCGGGTGCCCAGACATCAGAGAGGGGTTTCCATTCCCACCCAGCCGTTTGTGAGAGACACTTGGAAGAAAGGGGTGGGGTAGAGGGGGGTTGGGCACGAGGGGAAGTGGGGGCGGGGAGGGGGAGGGGGGTGAATGAGGGGTAGGTAGGTTTTAGCCAACAGCTTAGACAGGCAAGCAACCTCTCACACGAGGAGAAAGTTCCCAAAATCACCAGAAAGCTTATGGGTGGCATCGCTGCTACTTGGATCCGCTTGTGGTGGAGCCCATGGAGCAGGCCGCGAAAGCTTTATTACCACGGGTTCTGTTTGATTATGGGGGCGTGTAGTGGCAGTCGCCGTGAGGAGAAATCAGCGTTCTCCTACATGAAAGTTGTCGCTTAGCTCCAGTTAAACGTTTTGTGATGATAGTTAATCACGAAAATTATTCCAGAAATAACTTCGCATCAAAACACTCATACGGCAGCCGTGGAACTTTCGGTCTTTAAAATGCATTTGCAGTCTTGAAAATGCTATCCCTACTAAAACATTACGAAATCGTTAACAGTCGCCAATGAATCATCACCCAGTTTCCAGTGCAGGCAGCAAATGATCGACCTTGTGAGAAGAAACATGTGCTTTATTTCTAGATCTAGTGTCATGTTTTACAATGTTTTCAGAACAGAAAGATAACACCATTAGGAAATGTTTAGCAAATATAATGAGCTTTTATATCAGTCCCCCATTTGAATATTTCTCCGTTAATATGCCAATATTTCAATCGAACAACCCCCTCCCCACCCCACCCACCTCAAAAAAGCCCCCAGTGATAGACAATGACGTCAGTGATGTGTCCGACAGCTGGAAGAATATTGCGCCCTTGTTCGTTGTGTAGCTTGCTGTAATACTCATTGACGTATGCTCGTAAATTATTATCCGGCGCATCAACTTCGAGCAGACGACAATGTGAAGCAGTAGTCTGAAGATCTGTGTGGTGTTGCTCCGCTGGTTGTACGTGAAAATACGGGAATATTGTAACCTTTCACATGTTTCCCATTGCAAATGCAGTGGATCCATTCTGCAAATAAAAATTCACCATTCTGACACCAGTCTTCACTTCAACGCGGAGCGGGGAAGTGTTCATTTTTCCTGCTCTCTGACATCGCTGACGTCACTGTCTTTGTTTTCTTTTAAAACCTGACACTTCAATGGGAGATAATTAAGACGTGGGATTGATATGATAGCACACCCTTTGCGCAACGGGCTCTTGTGGAGGTATATTGTTGTCCTTAAAATACAGTGAACAGTTATGTATTTGCACTTGTTTTGCATGCGTATTTTCTTGTTCCTTCTTATGCATGATTGTTTCTAAATCTCTTTCACCATTTAGTCATGTGGTTAATACTAAAGCCAAATTGCTGGTATCAAAGCCGCCAAAGAAATGTTTTCACTGCTTATAGAATGGCTGACGAGGTGCCTGTCATCGTGGTTGATCGGATGCCAGACGACATGAAGAATTTCGCCATTGACGAAGTCATTGCCGCTTTCGCAAGATTCACAAGCCATTCCGACATTGCCAAGCACATCGCGGAGGCCTTCCAAGGCCGATATGAACACAACTGGCAGTGCATCGTAGGAAATGATTTCGACCATTACGGCTGGTACACCAACTATTACATCTACATGAGGATGGGTCAGACAAACGTAGAGCTTTTTAAAACCAACCCTTGAATTTGACGACGTGGCGATGTTCATGTGAGCGACGTGTCTCACAGGTGCTGTTTGTTACAAGGTTAACAGCAATTGCAAATCATGCTTTACATAAATGTAGTAATTTCCGTTTATCTCACAATAAGGATGTGAAAGCTCTATTCTCTGTATTTAATCTTTGTAATTCGTTGTTGACTTCCAGATGAGTGTTGGTGATATTTGACATTGTGAACAGTGTATGGTCACTACATCCTGTGTTCTGATCTGTTTTTTTAAAACATGGCTTTTTTTTCTCCATGCGCTTGAAATGATTTTTTTCCGTGTAGAACGAGAAAGGAGATAGTTTGCTTCTCAAGAAAGGTTCTGTCTCTTCTGAACACACGTTTCTCTTTGAACACTGCAAAAGCTGCGATATGCATTGTGACCTGTCTTACCATTGTGTGCTTGTCGACAACCCTTCTTTACTCATCGTTCAACAGTCTCGAGGCAGAGAGGCCTGACTCAGTGGACAGTGATCGTCGACAGAATTTGCAGTACACTTTCCGTAGACGACAATATAATTTTGTAATAGCTTCACGTGCACAGGAAAGTAACGTCTTACATATAGCTTCTAATTTGTATCAGATGGTTTACACCACCCGACACTATGAACACCTCAGCCACATATGAACATCTTAATCTGAGAGATGCAACACTGCTAAAGATGTGTCCGGTCTGAAGTTCTTCGTACGCCGTATGTTCTGAATTTGAACTCACAATTTTGATGTTCTGAGCCTTGCGTTCATCTTTCTTTGACCATGTTGCAACTAATGGAATACATGCCTCCAAATCACGGCTGTGGTCGATGTTTTTCAATGTATCCAAACTGCACAGTTATATTTCACATTGTTGGTATATTTTTCTTTTAAATTGATGTTGCCATCACACTATAACGCAACTTCGAAAGCTCTTGTGGCAGAATTAGATGACATTCAGTGATTCATCAAATGATGTTAACTATGGATGCATTTTGTGTGATCGACCAAAACTATCGGTTGCTGTATTACTGTTTTGCTCGTGAGCGTGCTAAAAAGCCATTCTCGTAAGCACAACCTGGAAAGCGATATGCCCGCTGTGTACATCAGACAACTTTGTGCGTGTTTGTAATGTAGTTTCGCCTGATACAACTACGCTTGGCTTCATTAATAGCACTGTATGTACCATAATTGTTCTGCGATACCCGATCCGACCAAAGGTACACAATGTCGCAAGTAAAGTGTCTGACATTATTTCCGTCGAAATTGAGTTTAAGCTATTTCTAGATTTTGCAACAATTTCTGTGGCATCTCCGATGGGTTTGAGGATAATAACAGTCAATTTCAGAAAAATGCTCACCTTTTCGCGTGTTCTGAGAAACACTGATTCTGCGTGGGTTGAATCTCAGATTTGAATCTCCCACGGCTTTCTAACTGGAACCTCACTTAACGACTATCTTGGTATTAAACCCGTTTAAATTATGACACCATTTTGACATTAAGGAAATTGTTCCTATTTCGTTCAATTTGTAAAAGTCTCAGTTACGACCACCTTGGAATTCACTTTACGATCACCTTTTTCAGTCCCAAACCAATCGTAACCTTACACTTACGACTAGCGATCATGCCGATTGAATAACTTTTACCAAAGAACTTGAGACAACAAGAAGCGTCACTCTAGTATCTTGTATAGTAAAAAAACGCAGTGACGAGATTTTGCTTGCGTTTTACGTCACAGTCACTTTTTGCTTACTTCCCTTTAGTTTGGTTGGATCAATCATGAGTAGACGGTGTGGCCTGTGTTGTGCCTTTCTTGGCAGTTTTAACACTAGAGCAGTCACCATCAGTTTATTGTCAGTTTTAGAGACTCACTGGCTCATAAAATCGGTAGCTAGAGCATAATCGATTTCGCCTGCCATAGCGATCATCATGATCCAACCAAAAACAAGGGACGCAACTCACGCAAACCGCCGGGTAAATCTCGTCCTGCGTAAAATCGCGGAGTGACGCTTCTTGTTGTCTCAAGTTCTTTGCTTTTACACTAGATTCAAGATTCCCATGTGGTTGGAAGACCGAACCCAGTGTGAGCACTGATCAGAGCAACTTCAAAGCTGGAAATACAGTGGTACCACTACTTTTCCTCGAAAACTGCAACTCAAGCTGATAAATTGAGACTGATGTTTTTGCTATAGCCTTATGCACGTCTGTTCTAATACTGTTCACATCATTATTGGATTTACGCCTGCTTTTAGGATTAAACTTGCTATTTGTTGACTGGGTTATTGAAATGAACTGCACTATACGCTGTTTTGGAACTGTTGCAAATTGCAGCACGCATGCGCTGTGAAATGTCCCTGCAGCAGAACTTATCAAGGCCAATGCTAGTCACAGCCGAATTAATTAAGACAGCTCAGAATTAGGACAACTTTGAAGTAATCTCAGAGACGGTCTTAATTCTGAGGTTTCACTGTACGTAATTGTGAAATCATCAGTCTTTTCTGTGTAAAACGCAATTAACCCCCGTTGCATAGAGCTTTTTATACTCACCGCCACTGTGAACTTTAAAGGCCATATTCTCAAAACAACTACTTCACGGGTAGTCGACTACAATTTGCAATGACTTAATGTTGAACTATCATACTCCTAAACTTCTTGCGCTAATTTAAAGCTCTAGTTTTCTCAATTTTCATCATATCAATCCCTCAAATTCTTCAACTTTGTTTTATGTACCCTTTGCTGGATCGGGTCACATACGTCTAAAGGAAAGTGCACGATCAACGAGTAAATGATCTACTTTTTTTCTATGTCCATACGGCCCGAATATTTTCTCTCTCTTCTTTTTAACGCTTGTCTTTGAACGGAGGAAGATTTGCGATTGGCGCGCTTGCTTGCGTGTATGAGTGCGTGTGAGTTAACATAATAAGTAAGCTCGTGCGACTTTTGTCGGCGAAATGAAACGGATATCTTATTTGTAAATACACGAAGTTGATGCATCCTGGAAGACATATTTGATTTATTTATTTATTGCAGGTTGTCAATAGTTTTTAATGTGCTTTGTTCATCGACATGTTTGTGCACTTTCGCAGTTGCTTGTCAATTTTGTATGGTTAAAATTTTCAGCAATCCATATTTTGCACACAAAGAATAAATGCATACAATGTAAAGAACCTTTTGATTGTTTGTTATCATTGTATCGACAATTAATTTGGAAGAAATTACTCTCCAGGCACCAGTACATTCATTTATCTATGCGGGCAGCCGCCGTTAGTGTTTCTTAATCGCATGGAAAATATTATCAGGGCTAGTATTCGTAGACAGAGCTAACTGGAGGTAAAGTCCAACTTCCGGTGGTGAATTCTTGGTCACCCAGTTCGGCTTACCGCTGATCTTAACCGGAGGTAAATGTGATGGAAGGGTTCTCGAACGTTCAACTTCTTAACCGGAAGTGAAGATGGCGGCGGCTCCACCTCTTCAAATCTACAATGACTTCTGCCAGTTGTTCTGTAAGTTGCTGAGTGCCCTGAATTTCTGGTATAGTTCTGCATCATCGTATCTATCGAGTTGGTGCAGTCTAGCCCGAAAAGCAAGCTATCACTGCAAGTCTGGCTCTGACCTCGATCGACAAGCAACGCTGCCATTAGAATTCCCTCCCTGCTGGTGGGACGAAATTGCAGCCATCGATTAGAAGCTTCTATGGCTTCTGCGACTTGTTCTGTAAGTTGCAGAATGTTCTGACCCTAAATATGAATTTCTTGTACGTTGCAGTTTAGCCCGAAAAACACGTTATGTATGTAAGTTAGCGCTGGCTCCATCGAAAAGCAAATGCTCTCGTTGGAATTCCCTCCCCGTTGATGCGACACTACATTTCAATGGCCGGAGACGGCTTCACTCGGGTGAAGCTAAATATAGTATCGGCCGCCATGTTTGTAAGATAAGAACGGGAATGCAGTCATTACTGGTCAAAGATAATACTGCAGAAATGGTATGTGCGCGTACTTTCTGAGGAATAAAGATTGGCTGATGATGGCAAAAAGTGGTATCAAAGCATTGAAGAACGCTTGATTACAAAAAAATAATCATTGATAATATTGATAATGGATTATTTTACATTAATAATTTGTGCACACAGCAGTTTCAAATTCCCCACCGCTTGTTGTGATAGGAGGGCAATTACAAGTTGATCACCTATCGTCTGAAAGTATACAATCTGATCCACGTCTGATTTCTGTGTGATGTAAAGCTGTGGTAGAGTCCTCTAACGTTTTAGGTTTTGATTGAATAGACAGTTGTATTCGCCTGATGAGGCGAGAATGAAGAATTCGCGCAGTTGGTGCGAGATGACGATGAAAATGACAGATTGATGAATTCAGGGATGAAAATCTACTGCCGATCGGCGAATTTCCGCCAATTTTCCCGCCGATTTGGCCACCCGCGTGATTCGTGCACGGATCTATATCTAAATGGATGCACATCTTGAGGTCACGGGCTCTTTCAGCCAATTAGAGAGTTCTGCCAGAGGTCAAATCTCAACTGACTGTTATGAGCACTTCCGGCGAGTCTTTGCAGCAATGGATTCCACTGTTGATCAGATTGTCACGCAGCTTATTGTGAGTAAAATTAAATTTATTTTAAAGGTTTCTATTGAGTTACAGCTGTGATTAGATGTCTTTGTGTCTCTATCAAGTTTTTCATTAAGTAGGAAGCCCTGCCACAGCATTTTAACCGATTTGTTGCGGTTGTTTTATGGACGCTACACACGTGTAGTGCCTAGTGCCGTAGTGGCACAGGTCCCGGGAGTGAACAAGAAAGGGGACTGTTAATTTTCAAGTTAAACATGTTTTTATTAATGTATTGATTGTACTAGTTTTCTTCTTTGTCATTTATGTCTCTCATGTGAGTTACATTTAAGGAGAGACACGGCTGCCTAGGAGTCGAATTTCGCTGAAGAGAGCCACGGAAATGCCTATATCAGTCCTCGGACGAGCTCGTCATGACGTCAGCCTAACAGCTGTTATAACGCAGCGATCTGATTGGCTGCCGAATACTCGCGGACTCGTTCTGAGCAAGCCGAAGTTGGCCGAGGCAATTCCGAAGGCACTCGTGCAAGATGCAAATTGAATGCGCCTCGCTCACGCCTGGTTGCGGCAGTTTCATAAATGACAGACCTCGGCATTTCGCAGAAGTTGTACTTCAGCTTTCAATTGCACAATTATTGCCAATGCTTGGCTGTGTTCTTTTCGCAACTGAGTTTTCTGCCATCAAATATTGTACGTTGAACTTTGTTTACATCAGCGAAGGCACTCGATCGTGCGAGATGCAAAAAAGATGCGCCTCGCTCACGCCTGCTTGCAGCAGTTTCATAAATGACAGACCTCGGCATTTCGCAGAAGTTGTACAGCAGCTTTCAATTGCACAATTATTGCCAATGCTTGGCCGTGTTTTTTTCGCAACTGAGTTCTCCGCCATCGAATATCGTTCGTTGAACTTTGTTTACATCTGCAAAGGCACTCGATAGTGCGTGATGCAAATTGAATTCGCCTCGCTCACGCCTGGTCGCAGCAGTTTCATAAAAGACAGACCTCGGCATTTCGCAGAAGTTGTACAGCAGCTTTCAATTTCACAATTATTGCCAGCACTTGGCCATTTTCTTTTCGCAACTGAGTTCTCCGCCATCGCATATCGTAGATTGAACAGGCCACCGGAAGTGCTCATAACAGTCAACTGCTGATTGGCCTTGAGAGGAACTAAAATGACCTTGACCTCAAGATGTGCATCCATTTAGATATAGATCCGTGCTATTAGGTGGACAACGAGCAGTAGAGGGGTACTTGAACGGGGAGGTTTGCTCACCAAGCCTGCTGATGTACTCCTGGCGGCGCTGTTGGTCTCGCCGTACCTGTGCCAGTGGTTTCCGACTCCAGCAGCCAGTTGCTTGAGTTGAGGGAGGGAAAATGGCGGCCTTCACGAGGTGTGCTAAGCGAAGTACCACAACCGTAGTCATTTCTCTCTCGGCAACAACCTTCCATGATCCTTAACTCCCCTGAGTCGAACTACGTGGACAGAGCGGCTTCCACAACAGAGAGCAGTCAGAGAGCAGGCCGGAAGTGAGAGAGAGAGAGAGAGAGAGAGAGAGAGAGAGAGAGAGGTCCAAAACAACACCAGTGCAAGCACACGTGTGAGAATGAGACACGAGACACCACACTGAACTTGCAAAACTTTAATTGGAGCCATACTATCACTCTCTCAACACACCACACCCGGACCGGCACGTGAACGGACAAAAAGACAGACCACGAGATATCCTGCCTCAATAAAGTTCACATCTCAGACTTGCTTCTCAAAATCTCTCTCCCTCTCGTCTCACCTTCCGCGGCCCTGCCCTCTCTGACTGCTCTCTGTATTTGCCGTGACAAAGGCCAGCGCCCTCTGCACGTCCCCGTAGATCTCAGAACCACTTCATGTAGTGCCAAGTTAAGGACATCATCGAGTGAAACAGAGTATGCATGCCCGAGACGACAGCAGAACTGACTACGGTTTGTAGGTCACTTCCCCAACTACCACCTCGCTTATGCCACGACCTCGTCGAAGGAACCACGCCCACATTTCTTTCACCCTACCCTCAACCTCCAGCCACACTGCTCGCTGCCTCCAACGTCGGACACACCACTCGTGCGGCCACACCACAGGTACGGCGAGACCAACAGCGCCGCCAGGAGTACATCAGCAGCTTGGTGAGCAAACCTCCCCGTTCAAGTACCCCTCTACTGCTCGTTGTCCACCTAATAGCACGGATCTATATCTAAATGGATGCACATCTTGAGGTCAAGGTCATTTTAGTTCCTCTCAAGGCCAATCGGCAGTTGACTGTTATGAGCACTTCCGGTGGCCTGTTCAACCTACGATATGCGATGGCGGAGAACTCAGTTGCGAAAAGAAAATGGCCAAGCGCTGGCAATAATTGTGAAATTGAAAGCTGCTGTACAACTTCTGCGAAATGCCGAGGTCTGTCATTTTATGAAACTGCTGCGACCAGGCGTGAGCGAGGCGAATTCAATTTGCATCACGCACTATCGAGTGCCTTTGCAGATGTAAACAAAGTTCAACGAACGATATTCGATGGCGGAGAACTCAGTTGCGAAAAAAACACGGCCAAGCATTGGCAATAATTGTGCAATTGAAAGCTGCTGTACAACTTCTGCGAAATGCCGAGGTCTGTCATTTATGAAACTGCTGCAACCAGGCGTGAGCGAGGCGCATCTTATTTGCATCTAGCACGATCGAGTGCCTTCGCTGATGTAAACAAAGTTCAACGTACGATATTCGATGGCAGAAAACTCAGTTGCGAAAAGAAAACGGCCAAGCATTGGCAATAATTGTGCAATTGAAAGCTGCAGTACAACTTCTGCGAAATGCCGAGGTCTGTCATTTATGAAACTGCCGCAACCAGGCGTGAGCGAGGCGCATTCAATTTGCATCTTGCACGAGTGCCTTCGGAATTGCCTCGGCCAACTTCGGCTTGCTCAGAACGAGTCCTCGAGTAATCGGCAACCAATCAGATCGCTGCGTTATAACAGCTGTTAGGCTGACGTCACGACGAGCTCGTCCGAGGACTGATATGGGCATTTCCGTGACTCTCTTGAGCGAAATTCGACTCCTAGGCAGCCGTGTCTCTCCTTAAATGTAACTCACATGAGAGTCACAAATGACAAAGAAGAAAACTAGTACAATCCATACATTAATAAAAACGTGTTTAACTTCAAAATTAACAGTCCCCTTTCTTGTTAACTCCGGAGACCTGTGCCACTACGGCACTAGGCACTCCACATGTGTAGCGTCCATAAAACAACCGCAACAAATCGGTTAAAATGTTGTGGCAGGGCTTCCTACTTAATGAAAAACTTGATAGAGACACAAAGACATCTAATCACAGCTGTAACTCAATAGAAACCTTTAAAATAAATTTAATTTTACTCACAATAAGCTGCGTGACAATCTGATCAACAGTGGAATCCATTGCTGCAAAGACTCGCCGGAAGTGCTCATAACAGTCAGTTGAGATTTGACCTCTGGCAGAACTCTCTAATTGGCTGAAAGAGCCCGTGACCTCAAGATGTGCATCCATTTAGATATAGATCCGTGCACGAATCACGCGGGTGGCCAAATCGGCGGGAAAATTGGCGGAAATTCGCCGATCGGCAGTAGATTTTCATCCCTGAATTCATCAATCTGTCATTTTCATCGTCATCTCGCACCAACTGCGCGAATTCTTCATTCTCGCCTCATCAGGCGAATACAACTGTCTATTCAATCAAAACCTAAAACGTTAGAGGACTCTACCACAGCTTTACATCACACAGAAATCAGACGTGGATCAGATTGTATACTTTCAGACGATAGGTGATCAACTTGTAATTGCCCTCCTATCACAACAAGCGGTGGGGAATTTGAAACTGCTGTGTGCACAAATTATTAATGTAAAATAATCCATTATCAATATTATCAATGATTATTTTTTTGTAATCAAGCGTTCTTCAATGCTTTGATACCACTTTTTGCCATCATCAGCCAATCTTTATTCCTCAGAAAGTACGCGCACATACCATTTCTGCAGTATTATCTTTGACCAGTAATGACTGCATTCCCGTTCTTATCTTACAAACATGGCGGCCGATACTATATTTAGCTTCACCCGAGTGAAGCCGTCTCCGGCCATTGAAATGTAGTGTCGCATCAACGGGGAGGGAATTCCAACGAGAGCATTTGCTTTTCGATGGAGCCAGCGCTAACTTACATACATAACGTGTTTTTCGGGCTAAACTGCAACGTACAAGAAATTCATATTTAGGGTCAGAACATTCTGCAACTTACAGAACAAGTCGCAGAAGCCATAGAAGCTTCTAATCGATGGCTGCAATTTCGTCCCACCAGCAGGGAGGGAATTCTAATGGCAGCGTTGCTTGTCGATCGAGGTCAGAGCCAGACTTGCAGTGATAGCTTGCTTTTCGGGCTAGACTGCACCAACTCGATAGATACGATGATGCAGAACTATACCAGAAATTCAGGGCACTCAGCAACTTACAGAACAACTGGCAGAAGTCATTGTAGATTTGAAGAGGTGGAGCCGCCGCCATCTTCACTTCCGGTTAAGAAGTTGAACGTTCGAGAACCCTTCCATCACATTTACCTCCGGTTAAGATCAGCGGTAAGCCGAACTGGGTGACCAAGAATTCACCACCGGAAGTTGGACTTTACCTCCAGTTAGCTCTGTCTACGAATACTAGCCCTGATAATATTTTCCATGCGATTAAGAAACACTAACGGCGGCTGCCCGCATAGATAAATGAATGTACTGGTGCCTGGAGAGTAATTTCTTCCAAATTAATTGTCGATACAATGATAACAAACAATCAAAAGGTTCTTTACATTGTATGCATTTATTCTTTGTGTGCAAAATATGGATTGCTGAAAATTTTAACCATACAAAATTGACAAGCAACTGCGAAAGTGCACAAACATGTCGATGAACAAAGCACATTAAAAACTATTGACAACCTGCAATAAATAAATAAATCAAATATGTCTTCCAGGATGCATCAACTTCGTGTATTTACAAATAAGATATCCGTTTCATTTCGCCGACAAAAGTCGCACGAGCTTACTTATTATGTTAACTCACACGCACTCATACACGCAAGCAAGCGCGCCAATCGCAAATCTTCCTCCGTTCAAAGACAAGCGTTAAAAAGAAGAGAGAGAAAATATTCGGGCCGTATGGACATAGAAAAAAAGTAGATCATTTACTCGTTGATCGTGCACTTTCCTTTAGACGTATGTGACCCGATCCAGCAAAGGGTACATAAAACAAAGTTGAAGAATTTGAGGGATTGATATGATGAAAATTGAGAAAACTAGAGCTTTAAATTAGCGCAAGAAGTTTAGGAGTATGATAGTTCAACATTAAGTCATTGCAAATTGTAGTCGACTACCCGTGAAGTAGTTGTTTTGAGAATATGGCCTTTAAAGTTCACAGTGGCGGTGAGTATAAAAAGCTCTATGCAACGGGGGTTAATTGCGTTTTACACAGAAAAGACTGATGATTTCACAATTACGTACAGTGAAACCTCAGAATTAAGACCGTCTCTGAGATTACTTCAAAGTTGTCCTAATTCTGAGCTGTCTTAATTAATTCGGCTGTGACTAGCATTGGCCTTGATAAGTTCTGCTGCAGGGACATTTCACAGCGCATGCGTGCTGCAATTTGCAACAGTTCCAAAACAGCGTATAGTGCAGTTCATTTCAATAACCCAGTCAACAAATAGCAAGTTTAATCCTAAAAGCAGGCGTAAATCCAATAATGATGTGAACAGTATTAGAACAGACGTGCATAAGGCTATAGCAAAAACATCAGTCTCAATTTATCAGCTTGAGTTGCAGTTTTCGAGGAAAAGTAGTGGTACCACTGTATTTCCAGCTTTGAAGTTGCTCTGATCAGTGCTCACACTGGGTTCGGTCTTCCAACCACATGGGAATCTTGAATCTAGTGTAAAAGCAAAGAACTTGAGACAACAAGAAGCGTCACTCCGCGATTTTACGCAGGACGAGATTTACCCGGCGGTTTGCGTGAGTTGCGTCCCTTGTTTTTGGTTGGATCATGATGATCGCTATGGCAGGCGAAATCGATTATGCTCTAGCTACCGATTTTATGAGCCAGTGAGTCTCTAAAACTGACAATAAACTGATGGTGACTGCTCTAGTGTTAAAACTGCCAAGAAAGGCACAACACAGGCCACACCGTCTACTCATGATTGATCCAACCAAACTAAAGGGAAGTAAGCAAAAAGTGACTGTGACGTAAAACGCAAGCAAAATCTCGTCACTGCGTTTTTTTACTATACAAGATACTAGAGTGACGCTTCTTGTTGTCTCAAGTTCTTTGGTAAAAGTTATTCAATCGGCATGATCGCTAGTCGTAAGTGTAAGGTTACGATTGGTTTGGGACTGAAAAAGGTGATCGTAAAGTGAATTCCAAGGTGGTCGTAACTGAGACTTTTACAAATTGAACGAAATAGGAACAATTTCCTTAATGTCAAAATGGTGTCATAATTTAAACGGGTTTAATACCAAGATAGTCGTTAAGTGAGGTTCCAGTTAGAAAGCCGTGGGAGATTCAAATCTGAGATTCAACCCACGCAGAATCAGTGTTTCTCAGAACACGCGAAAAGGTGAGCATTTTTCTGAAATTGACTGTTATTATCCTCAAACCCATCGGAGATGCCACAGAAATTGTTGCAAAATCTAGAAATAGCTTAAACTCAATTTCGACGGAAATAATGTCAGACACTTTACTTGCGACATTGTGTACCTTTGGTCGGATCGGGTATCGCAGAACAATTATGGTACATACAGTGCTATTAATGAAGCCAAGCGTAGTTGTATCAGGCGAAACTACATTACAAACACGCACAAAGTTGTCTGATGTACACAGCGGGCATATCGCTTTCCAGGTTGTGCTTACGAGAATGGCTTTTTAGCACGCTCACGAGCAAAACAGTAATACAGCAACCGATAGTTTTGGTCGATCACACAAAATGCATCCATAGTTAACATCATTTGATGAATCACTGAATGTCATCTAATTCTGCCACAAGAGCTTTCGAAGTTGCGTTATAGTGTGATGGCAACATCAATTTAAAAGAAAAATATACCAACAATGTGAAATATAACTGTGCAGTTTGGATACATTGAAAAACATCGACCACAGCCGTGATTTGGAGGCATGTATTCCATTAGTTGCAACATGGTCAAAGAAAGATGAACGCAAGGCTCAGAACATCAAAATTGTGAGTTCAAATTCAGAACATACGGCGTACGAAGAACTTCAGACCGGACACATCTTTAGCAGTGTTGCATCTCTCAGATTAAGATGTTCATATGTGGCTGAGGTGTTCATAGTGTCGGGTGGTGTAAACCATCTGATACAAATTAGAAGCTATATGTAAGACGTTACTTTCCTGTGCACGTGAAGCTATTACAAAATTATATTGTCGTCTACGGAAAGTGTACTGCAAATTCTGTCGACGATCACTGTCCACTGAGTCAGGCCTCTCTGCCTCGAGACTGTTGAACGATGAGTAAAGAAGGGTTGTCGACAAGCACACAATGGTAAGACAGGTCACAATGCATATCGCAGCTTTTGCAGTGTTCAAAGAGAAACGTGTGTTCAGAAGAGACAGAACCTTTCTTGAGAAGCAAACTATCTCCTTTCTCGTTCTACACGGAAAAAAATCATTTCAAGCGCATGGAGAAAAAAAAGCCATGTTTTAAAAAAACAGATCAGAACACAGGATGTAGTGACCATACACTGTTCACAATGTCAAATATCACCAACACTCATCTGGAAGTCAACAACGAATTACAAAGATTAAATACAGAGAATAGAGCTTTCACATCCTTATTGTGAGATAAACGGAAATTACTACATTTATGTAAAGCATGATTTGCAATTGCTGTTAACCTTGTAACAAACAGCACCTGTGAGACACGTCGCTCACATGAACATCGCCACGTCGTCAAATTCAAGGGTTGGTTTTAAAAAGCTCTACGTTTGTCTGACCCATCCTCATGTAGATGTAATAGTTGGTGTACCAGCCGTAATGGTCGAAATCATTTCCTACGATGCACTGCCAGTTGTGTTCATATCGGCCTTGGAAGGCCTCCGCGATGTGCTTGGCAATGTCGGAATGGCTTGTGAATCTTGCGAAAGCGGCAATGACTTCGTCAATGGCGAAATTCTTCATGTCGTCTGGCATCCGATCAACCACGATGACAGGCACCTCGTCAGCCATTCTATAAGCAGTGAAAACATTTCTTTGGCGGCTTTGATACCAGCAATTTGGCTTTAGTATTAACCACATGACTAAATGGTGAAAGAGATTTAGAAACAATCATGCATAAGAAGGAACAAGAAAATACGCATGCAAAACAAGTGCAAATACATAACTGTTCACTGTATTTTAAGGACAACAATATACCTCCACAAGAGCCCGTTGCGCAAAGGGTGTGCTATCATATCAATCCCACGTCTTAATTATCTCCCATTGAAGTGTCAGGTTTTAAAAGAAAACAAAGACAGTGACGTCAGCGATGTCAGAGAGCAGGAAAAATGAACACTTCCCCGCTCCGCGTTGAAGTGAAGACTGGTGTCAGAATGGTGAATTTTTATTTGCAGAATGGATCCACTGCATTTGCAATGGGAAACATGTGAAAGGTTACAATATTCCCGTATTTTCACGTACAACCAGCGGAGCAACACCACACAGATCTTCAGACTACTGCTTCACATTGTCGTCTGCTCGAAGTTGATGCGCCGGATAATAATTTACGAGCATACGTCAATGAGTATTACAGCAAGCTACACAACGAACAAGGGCGCAATATTCTTCCAGCTGTCGGACACATCACTGACGTCATTGTCTATCACTGGGGGCTTTTTTGAGGTGGGTGGGGTGGGGAGGGGGTTGTTCGATTGAAATATTGGCATATTAACGGAGAAATATTCAAATGGGGGACTGATATAAAAGCTCATTATATTTGCTAAACATTTCCTAATGGTGTTATCTTTCTGTTCTGAAAACATTGTAAAACATGACACTAGATCTAGAAATAAAGCACATGTTTCTTCTCACAAGGTCGATCATTTGCTGCCTGCACTGGAAACTGGGTGATGATTCATTGGCGACTGTTAACGATTTCGTAATGTTTTAGTAGGGATAGCATTTTCAAGACTGCAAATGCATTTTAAAGACCGAAAGTTCCACGGCTGCCGTATGAGTGTTTTGATGCGAAGTTATTTCTGGAATAATTTTCGTGATTAACTATCATCACAAAACGTTTAACTGGAGCTAAGCGACAACTTTCATGTAGGAGAACGCTGATTTCTCCTCACGGCGACTGCCACTACACGCCCCCATAATCAAACAGAACCCGTGGTAATAAAGCTTTCGCGGCCTGCTCCATGGGCTCCACCACAAGCGGATCCAAGTAGCAGCGATGCCACCCATAAGCTTTCTGGTGATTTTGGGAACTTTCTCCTCGTGTGAGAGGTTGCTTGCCTGTCTAAGCTGTTGGCTAAAACCTACCTACCCCTCATTCACCCCCCTCCCCCTCCCCGCCCCCACTTCCCCTCGTGCCCAACCCCCCTCTACCCCACCCCTTTCTTCCAAGTGTCTCTCACAAACGGCTGGGTGGGAATGGAAACCCCTCTCTGATGTCTGGGCACCCGATTTCCCAGCTTGTGCTCTGACCATCATATCCAGGATGATAGGCTGTGAAGGCTGCGTCAATGTGGGCGAAGGCATATGCTACTGTTTCTTAAAGAAAGTTCTCACAGACAAGGTAACTGTTCGCCTAAATAGACATTCTTAGTATCGCTACGAGTTACAAATAATTGATCAAAATATACAGGATCTCAGGTTCATCCTGTCTGGTGATGGAAGTACATTGAACTCATAAACAGCACGACGCACGTACTTACTTGAGGGTGATGGCAGTCACAGAGGAGAGCAGTCCAACACTGGAAGGGAGGCTGACTGTGGAAGGAGGCTTGACTCCGCTGTCCTCTGCTAGAACTGATGCTCCTTTTATTTACTCCGATATCAGTCACGTGCATCTGACCAAAATGTGCATGATCTCTAGTGTATTTGCGGTTATTACTGTCACTGTGCTTAAATAACCGCTGACAACATATGGCGGCAAACGTAATACATGATGACGCAGGGTGATATTATCTGCTTCTGTTTTGGTTTAGTCAGCTTCCGGATGTCTTTTCATGTTATCATTAAAAGAGCATATTTGTGATAGTGATCTATTTTTACCTGTGTTTTTCCCCCGTAAAATAGCCAGGATCATTTATTCGCTTTCATCGGCGAATCTTCTATTGAAATACAAGGGAAACTAACATTCATTACTGAATTAGGTGCTCCTCGATCTTGTATAACACGACAACATAATTTTAAAACAAACACGCTCAAACAAATCAGGTGTTTGGTGTAACTAGCCAGATTTTTGCAGTCTGCGTGAGAACATTTGGCCACAGAGATGCTTCGCGATGTAACCCCATGGGCAATAAGAATCTTCATTAAAACCCAATGCACGTTGCACCCGATCAGGAAAAGCTTCCATAAACGGGCCTTACTAGTGGACTCGTCCAAGGAGAGGGGTGTGAAAATACGGCCAAGCTGGCGGGCGTTTCTAGGATGCATTGTCAGAATATACAGATGAACGACAATCTCTCTCTCTCTCTCTCTCTCTCTCTCTCTCTCTCTCTCTCTCTCCCTCTCTCTCTCTCTCTCTCTCTCTCTCTCTCTCTCTGAGTTTGTCTGTCTGTCTGTCTTTTCTCTCTCTCTCTCTCTCTCTCTCTCACTCTGTGTGTCTGTCTGTCTGTCTGTGTGTCTGTCTGTCTGTCTGTCTGTCTGTCTGTGTGTCTGTCTGTCTGTCTGTCTGTCTGTCTGTCTGTCTGTCTGTCTGTCTGTCTGTGTGTCTGTGTGTGTGTGTGTGTGTGTGTGTGTGTGTGTGTGTGTGTGTGTGTGTGTGTGTGTGTGTGTGTGTGTGTGTGTGTGTGTGTCTGTCCCTCCCTCCCTCCCTCCGTCCTTCCGTCCGTCCGTCCGTTCGTCCGCCCGTCCTTCCGTCCCCCCCCCACTCTCTCTCTCTCTCTCTCTCTCTCTCTCTCTCTCTCTCTCTCTCTCTTCCTCCTTTCCTCCCTACCTATATATTATAGGGGGGGGGGGGGGGGGGGGGGGGTAGGCTGGCCATGATCGAAGTGTAAAACACTCATGATCTATCGGAATTCATCAGCAAATATGATACATATCCGCTCCAGCGGTCAAAGTGTATAAGTTGGTAAGCAATGCAGCACAGGCTTCAGTCCTGGAAATGTCGGAGGTCAACACATTACCCGTGCTGATTGAGTTTCATTTCAATGCTTATCAGGTTGTTATATACAAGTGCAGGTACACATGCCAAGATAAATCGATATCACTATTGAAATGAAAACTATGTCCCGAAATGAGAGCTACCGTTAAGAAGAAGAAGAAAAAAAAGTAGTGCTCCGGATGCCATGAGATTTGCATTCATAAAATGCGATAATTGATCTTTCGCATTGTGAAAGAATCTAAAATAACAACCTTGCGACCTCTTCCGGAAGCTATCAGTGCCAGTTATTGTTAGATCATATAATCATGGGTGGCCAGAACTATTGACCTTTTCGAAATACTGCTCTCCATGAAAAGGGGTAGAAGACTCAATCTTCCTCGTCTGCCCCATTGCCACATGCCTTCCACGATGTCTTCAGGCAGTTTTTGAAAGGCTAGAGGGATTTTCCAACCTCATACGTCCAAAGAATAGCTCGTAAGAAAAAGGGTCTGTCTGTACAGCTTGTAATCTTCCGCTTTGACTTTATGGTCCACCCTGTAAAGTGTGTGGTCGACAGTTACGCGGACACGCTATCACGTATAAACGTGCACACACACACACACACACACACACACACACACACACACACACACACACAGACACAGAGTCAAACACACACACACACACACACACACACACACACACACACACACACACACACAGAGCAAATACAAATGCTTTCGCAAACGCCCACTCACGCCCACTCACGCACCCACACATCACACTCAAGATCGAGAATACTGAACATTTGATTCAAGCCACTGCATCCTATTTAATCAGCAGATGTATGTGATTTCTTATATTTGGGGTATTTTCTATGTATCATTCCTCTGAACGACACGATCTCATCATAACATCGGATTCTTTTTTATGTAATAAAACTGATCTGAAGTTCACTGTTGCTCATGACTTCGCAAAGCTTTTCAAAAATAAATAAAAACTCAAACCTCGGTCAAGGACAGACTTCTAATTTCAAATCATATGTAAACCGACCAATTGCAGGTAAGGTAAACACTTACATTCATTCATTATGATCGTCATGCGATTATTCCATCTATTCCAGGCTATGAAGCAAACTTTCAATGTATCGTAACAATCTTATGTAATCACCCTATTCTGACATTGATGATGATCAGCCTAACTTATTATTTGTGTCATTCAGATTCTAATACGCAGAGAGAGAGAGAGAGAGAGAGAGAGAGAGAGAGAGAGAGAGAGAGAGAGAGAGAGAGAGAGAGAGAGAGAGAGAGGGGGGGGGGATACAGAGAAAATAAATGTATGAATAAACGAACGAATTAGTGGAGTTTTACGGCCTTTCATCTTTTTCGGCTATTTAAGGCGTTTGATCTCGAAAACTTACGAAAGCACGTTTTAGTAAGAACACATGCATGTCAAAATCACGATTCCCCAAGTCATTCGTCATTTACGAAATGCGTAGAGAGACGCGGTGGGTCAGTTTTTGCCCCCAACCAAGGAGGGAGACGGGAGAGAGAGAGAGAGAGAGAGAGAGAGAGAGAGAGAGAGAGAGAGAGAGAGACAGACAGACAGACAGACAGAGAGACAGACAGACGGACAGAGACAGAGACAGAGAGACAGACAAACAGAGAGACAGAGAGAGAGAGAGACAGAGATAGAGAGACAGAGTTAGACACAGAGAGAGAGACACAGAGAGACACAGAGAAAGAGACAGAGATAGAGAGACAGTTAGACACAGAGAGAGAGACAGAGAGAGGAACAGAGAGGGGGAAAGAGAGAAAGAGACAGAGAGAAAGACAGAGCGAGAGAGAGACAAAGAGAGACAGAGAGAGAGAGACAGAGGGAGACAGAGAGAGACAGAGAGAAAGACGCAGAGAGAGAGACACAGAGAGAGAGACAGAGAGAGAGACACACACACAAAGACAGAGAGAGACACAGAGAGAAAGACAGAGAGAGACAGAGAAAGAGAGAGACATAGTGACAGAGAGACAGAGAGAGGGAGACAGTGACAGAGAGAGACAGAGAGACACAGAGAGAGACAGAGAGAGACACAGAGAGAGACAGAGACAGAGACAGAGACAGAGACAGAGAGAGACAGAGACAGAGAGAGACAGAGAGAGACAGAGAGAGACAGACAGAAAGAGAGAGAGAGACAGAGAGAGAGAAAGACAGAGACAGAGAAAGAGAGAGACAGAGTGACAGAGAGACAGAGAGACAGAGAGACAGAGAGAGGGAGACAGTGACAGAGAGAGACAGAGAGAGACACAGAGAGAGACAGAGACAGAGACAGAGACAGAGAGAGACAGAGACAGAGAGAGACAGAGACAGAGAGACAGAGACAGAGACAGAGAGAGAGAGACAGAGAAACAGAGAGAGAGAAATAATAATAATGTGTGGATTTATATAGCGCCTTACCATGAGTTAAGACATGCTCAAGGCGCATACATACACAACCATTACAATATACAATAACAGTCAATCACATCAAAGGTAACTTAATAAACTTAATAACATAGGAGTCAGACATTCACTTCAGGCATTCGACAAACTGATGTACAGCGACACCGCTTAACCATGAAACTGGGGAGAGGGGGAGGAGAGACAGGAGGGTGGTAGGGGGCTTGGGCAAGCTCATTCTGTAAACCCGAGTATTGACTCTGGCACAGTTCGCAATGAATGCGTAATAGGCTTGACCCTTCGCATTACAGCCTTGCGCCAAAAATAGTTCGTTCTGATACTATTTTTCTCTCAACTTTTTACAGAAATCATTCAGATGTCAAAACTTGTTTCCATTTCAACACAAACATTTTATTGTATCGAATAAACGCTTGTTTGTTGTCTCAACAAGAGTAAGTTAAGAGTTTTGTGCGAAATAGTCTTAGAACTACTTTAACGGCGTATATGAGGGAGCACATCGGCTATCCCACAAGCCTCTCGTGTGACCTCCGTATGAATAAATTGGCCAAAAACCTTCCATCACGTGATGTGAACTGTGCTAGAGATACTTTTGCCGGTAGGCGAAATCTCTAGTTTACTAGAATGGGGCAAGCTAGTACAAAGAGAGAAGTGAGGGGAGGAAGATAAAGAAACTTAGACAGGATTCGGGAACGATTTCAAGAAGAGGTGAGTTTTGAGAGCAGAGCGAAAGGTCGAGGGAGATGTATAGTGACGAACAGAGGCGCGGGAGGTCATTCCAGATAGAGGGAGCCTGATAAAAGAAAGAGCGTTCACCAAATTTTGTTTTAACCGGAGGGTCCTCCGGGAACGTGAGGATTCTTGTGTCTGCGGAAGAGCGTAGCTGTCTAGCGGGTGTGTAGGTGCGCATGGGTTTAGAGAGATATTGAGGAAGGGATTCAGCGAAGTAATGGTAGCAAAGACAGCCAATCTTGTATTGGACTCTAGCACTAATGGGCAACCAGTGGAGAGATCGGAAGAGAGGAGTGAGATCATCTGACTTTTTTTACTTACAGATGAGTCGAGCTGCAGCATCTTGCAGAAAGAGAGAGAGAGGTAGAGAGAGAGAGACAGAGAAAGAGAGAGAGAGAGAGAGACAGAGACAGAGAGAGACAGAGAGAGACAGAGAGAGAGACAGAGAGAGACAGAGAGAGACAGAGAGAGAGACAGAGAGAGAGAGACAGAGAGAGATTCTTATTTATCTGCCCAACCACTATTTCAATACATTTATGTTCCTAAAGACCGTCTCATACGGTCACACAGAAGAAGCTTTTAGCTCATGAAATGCACCTTTCCTCGTGTGCGAGCAAGTATTTCCAGGAAATATTTGCTTCCCAAAAAAGACTTCAGCTTGTCACCAGTCAGTGACAATGCGATGTACCATTGACAGCTGCTGAATCGATACCCATCTTCATTAGCCCACATCATGCAGACTCAGCAGTCAGTCCTGTGCCGTTCTGGGTAAATCTAAGTCGGTCCATTTCAAGACTTTTCAACCAGCAACACGTGGGTTGCGCAGAAGCAACCCGACAACGTCATTCGCCAGCTCGAGGCGCCTTTCATTTTGAAAGGTATTAAAAAATGTCCAGAGATGAGCGCTCACGGCGAGAGCTTAAAAAGCCCCAAGCTAACTCCTACATGAACCTATTCAGGCAGACGCTTGTCGTGGGCGCTCATCGCTGAACAAATTCAGCATCTTTCGAAACGAAATGCGACTCTGGTCCCGGAAATGATACTTTCGGATTAGTTATGCAAAACCCACTTTTCCACATTAATCATCTTCGAATGTTTAAAAAAGTTTTGATAGATATTAGTCAAGGAGTACTCCTTGATAATAGTATACAAATCTCTTGCAGGCTGACAGTGAACTCGTTCTACACATTTGATTTTTTTTCTCCCTTTTTAAAATTAAATTTATTTTTTCAATTGTCATACATCATAATTACTGCACAAAACATCATTATCAACATCATTTTTCTGACAATGTCTTCACATAATCATAGTTACAGCATCCTCCTCAACCGTCTTATCATCACATCATAGCAGTATCATAGTATCATATTGTCATTGATATCATTATTATTACCATCCCAACCCCAACATCATAATCATTCATCATATCATTTTATAAATAAATACATAAATACATAAATAACTACATAAATACATAAAACATAAATACATAAATACATATATACATGAACACATGAACAAATGAATGAATGAACAAACAAACAAACAAACAAACAAATAAATAAATCATTTAATCATCATAACACATCATAGTAATAACAGTATCATTACCTGAAGCCTACTGCCTCTCTCTCTCTCTCTCTCTCTCTCTCTCTCTCTCTCTCGCTCTCTCTCTCGCTCTCGCTCTCGCTCTCGCTCTCTCTCTCTCTCATTATAACAATGGTGGATCAAATTATATTCATGCGTGTTTACACAAAATACACATACTTGAATACACACACATACAATGTATACGCACCTACGTCATAAACTCCTTCTTCCTTCTTTGAAAAGGAGTGAACGGGAAGGAGCAACAACGATTTTAGACGACTTCTATCTCACATCAGTATACATTTAAAACCAGAAAACGTAAGACATCATGCATGTCCAATGGTTTATTTGTATGTACAAAATGAAATTTCCACTGAAACAGCCAGAACACACACACACACACACACACACACACACACACACACACACACACACACACACACACACACACACACACACACACACAATGCGCACACATGCACACACCTACATGCACACACTTGTTCAGAAAATATCTCTAGTGGCAATGCTATTACCCCAAGCATCCAGAAAGGAAGCGCTCCCTTAGGCTCAACTGATGTGCAAATATCGCTCATAGCGGAGTAGTTGATTCCAACTTTTTCTTCATACTGATACATATTTTTCCAATCAAAATTATATGATCTATTATTTTCATTTTTTGACCTCTAATGTCTTTTCTTTGTAGTCCAAATATCACATCTAGAACTGATAGCCTTATTTTATGTAATGTTAATCTTAACATATCTCCCTCCACCAAATTCCAAAATGTTTTAACAGATGGACATTCAAAGAAAACATGCTCCACATAATCAATTTTGTTAGGAAATAGTGAACATTCGTTATTAGCTTTCACTTTCATTTTAGCAAGAATTATATTTGTTGGGTAAATATTATGCAGTAGTTTCCATTGCAGCTGTCTCAGTCTGGTTTCTCCAGTTGACAGCATCGGTTTGTTTTTAAACAATAGATGCTGTGAAGCTCCTTTTTGGTTAGTCACCATTTGAAATCTGCAATACTTATAGAACCAGTACCCTTGCCACTCAGTTCTGCTATCAACTCAAAGCTAGAAAATGAACCATCCTTTCTGAAGATTATGCCATTCTACCCTTCAACACTTGAATGGGGGGCAAAGGAGTGCTTCCTATTATGATATGGAGACCCTAAATGAATTTTGATGTTTTAAGATGGATATAGATTTTGTGGACAGTAATAGGCAGTCAGGGTGCCTAAGGTTGTAGCTGGGACCCTTGAATCTCTGTTTGCATCATCATTATCTTTACCCAGTACCTGTTCTATACTTGACACAGAGGGAGACACCAAGGCAACAGCCAAGGGCAAGATACTGGCTGAGCAAGGAGGCAAGACAGTGGTGGAGGTGATGGCACCAGGGGAACTGATGAAGGGCACTGTGAAAGCTTTCCTTGCCATACAGCTCTTTGTGTGTGCCAGCAATGACACCTGCACCGTACACCACGTCCATCTGTGTCAGCCCATTTCTGTCTGCAGCACTGGGGCAAAAACTGTCAGTGTTCACAGAGAAATTAAGGTTTAGGTCTGCTACATTAATTTTGTTGTGGTATCAGAAGTGACCTGTAAGCAGGTTGGCATGGCTGGTTTGATGACCACATAAATTATGCCTATTGAATTTTTTTGCAGTCATTTTATTATGATCCATTATTCTTTTTTTTTTAAAGTATGAGTTAGACTGGCAAGATGGTCACGACAATAGAGGTAACAAATTTGTTTAGTGCTTATATAGGGAAGATGGTGCTTAACTGTTGTACAATACACAAGCATTTTGACCTCTTCAATGCAATGTGGACAATGCTGAAAATTTACTCTAGCATGCAGGTGTACCTTCCTTGAAAGCACTTTAACACAGTTGGTGGTATCTCAGAACACACTGCAATTTTCTTTAAAGCATACTGTATTGCAAAAATTGCCAGCAGTGAAAGGGTTAATAACAACAAACAAAAAACTGGACGCTTGAAGTGACCGATAAAGATTAGGACTATGTGTATGCTCAGGTATCAGAGTAAGTGTAGCAACTGCAGCCACAACTATGATGGTGATTGCATCAATGAGAGGGAATGTTATAAAATAACATCCAATTATATGATGTGTTTGAGTCCTTGGTTTGTAAGAAAAGAAAATGTATTGCCATGAAATAAGTGTCCAGAGTACTTATGCATCTGTTCCTGGGCTCCACTGTTGCAGTTGACTTCATCACACACTGTGATGTGTCTCCACTGTGATGTGTCTCCACTGTGATGTGTCTCCACAACAGTGTGCAGTTTGAGTGTTATGGGGCTGCCACAATCCAAT
>JAWQFJ010002014.1:32500-35000 GCA_034096865.1 Theodoxus fluviatilis
ATAATGATGATGATGGTGCATGATGATGATGATGATGATGATGATGATGATGATGAGGATGATGATGGTTTTCCTCAGGTGCTCATTGCAGTCAAGAGTGCAGGAGTCAATTTTGCGGACTGCCTGAGATGCCAGGGAACCTACCAGGAGAAGACACCACTGCCTTTTGTAGCAGGTAGTTGCACTGACTACTTCCCTGTACTACATCTTTCTAGCTTGTCTTTGTTTGTTGCCTGAAATGATGGAACACAGCCTGTCCATCTTAACCTGTAATGTCCCATCATGTCTTTCTCTGCCCTTGATGCCATTACCATATGGCCCCTTGCCATCCAGGGAAGGCATGATCGACAGGTCTCCAATTTTCATACTCGTCATCCAAAGACATTATCAACACAACTCTTCAATTTTCCTGCTCATCATCCAAAGGCATGATCAACACATCTCTCCAATTTTTCTACTCATCGTCTGAAGGCATGATTGACACAACTCTCCAATTTTCCTAGTCGTCATCCAAAGACATGATCGGCACAACTCTCCAATTTTCCTGCTCAACATCCGAAGGCATGATTAACACATCTCTCCAATTTTTGACTCACATGCGAAGCAAAAGTGAGTCTATGTACTCAGCCGTGTCGTCCGTCCGTCCGTCCGTCCGTCCGTAAAAAACTTAAACGTTGGATTTTTCTCGGAGACTATTAAGTCTATCAACACCAAATGTGGCATGATGGTGTATGATGACAAGGCCTCAAAAAACATACATAGTGACTTGACCTTGCTTCAAGGTCAAGGTCACAGGAGCCATAAATGTGGTCTCAAAAACAGTCATTTTTCACATTTTCCCAATTTTCTCCCACGTTATTGAGAATGGCGACCTTAGCTACAAGTGGTATATAGGTCAAAGCAAGCCCTATCTTTTGATACCAGTTTGGTTGACCTTGCTTCAAGGTCAAGGTCACAGGAGCTCTTCAAAGTTGGATTGTATACATATTTTGAAGTGACCTTGACCCTGAACTATGGAAGATAACTGTTTCAAACTTAATAATTATGTGGGGCACATGTTATACTTTCATCATGAGACACATTTGGTCACATATCATCAAGGTCAAGGTCATTTTGACCCTTATGAAATGTGACCAAAATGGGGTAGTGAACCACTAAAAGTGACTATATCTCATGGTAGAAAGTGCCAATAAGCACCATTGTGCTTCCTATGTCTTGAATTAACAGCTTTGTGTTGCATGACCTTGGATGACCTTGACCTTGGGTCAAGGTCACATGTATTTTGGTAGGAAAAAAGTGTAAAGCATTTCTTAGTGTATGATGTCATTGGTAGGTTTAGTTGTTTGACCTTGACCTTGAAGGTCACCTGAAGGTCAAGGTCATGTAAAGGTCAAGGTCAAATATGTGAGTCGTATGGGCTTTGCCCTTCTTGTTCTACTCATCATCTGAAGGCATGATCGACACACAGTTCTCCAATTTTCCTACTCAAAACCTGAAGGCATGATCAACACAGCTCTTCAATTTTCCTACTCATTGCTGCTGATAAAAAAACTCACACAAATAGCACACCTAAAATGTTTACACTGGCAGTGATATTGTTTTCATTTCTGTCTGGCTACAAAGTCAAAGGGTAAATGAAGATTTCTCAGGCAGCTTGCCTTCATATCTTTCATCTTGAGACCTAGGTTTCCTCTGGCATAGACACTTAAGGCGTGGTAACCTTTCTCTGAACATTAAAAAAGAAAGAAAGAAAAAAAGAGAAGAGGAGATCTATATACCAACCCAATTTGTGTATGTGTGTGTGTGAGTGTGAGTGTGACTATGCTTCCTTACAAACAGATTTTTAAGTGTGGCCATGTTACATGAAACAAACAATTTTTTTAATATATACTAAAGCACATGAGACACCTCTGTCCCAAGGTCATCACTTGAAATGATTCAGAGGAGGGCAACTTGAGAGGGAGCCTGTGGGACATGGCTGATTGCTAGAGCATCTTGGGAATGGCAGCAAGGGATGAAGATCTGATGTGATGTGATGTGGTCTGATCTGATGTTATCTGATCTGACATGATCTGATGTGATGTGACCTGATCTGATGTGATGTGATGTGGTCTGATCTGATGTTATCTGATATGATGTGACCTGATCTGATGTGATTTGATCTGAAGTGATCTGATGTGACATGATCTGATGTGATGTGAACTGATGTGATGTGATGTGATGTGATGTGGTCTGATCTGATGTTATCTGGTCTGACATGATCTGATCTGACATGATTTGACCTGATTTGATGTGATGTGACCTGATCTGATGTGATGTGATGTGGTCTGATCTGATGTTATCTGATCTGACATGATCTGATATGATGTGACCTGATCTGATGTGATGTGGTCTGATCTGATGTTATCTGATCTGAAGTGATCTGATCTGACATGATCTGATGTGATGTGACCTGATCTGATGTGATTTGATCTGAAGTAATCTGATCTGACATGATCTG
>JAWQFJ010002014.1:40000-78084 GCA_034096865.1 Theodoxus fluviatilis
AAAAAAAATTTTCTATGGCATTTTCATTAATTGCGCCATGTAGGCCATCCATTTTTTTACTCACCCTCCAAAAATCTACTTCAAAGCCTCAATAGGTAATGAATGATGATTTTTTAAGTAAACATGGTGTCAAATTTGACCACACATAATACAATTTGTGGCTCTGGGGTAAAGCAATGACGAAAATTGGCGGTGCTCTAAAGGTTAATGCACACCACAGAAGATGATGGTGCAACAGTTCGTCTTCCTCGAAACCCACCCACCCCACCCCCTCCCATTGAGAGAGAGAGAGAGAGAGGGAAATCTAGACAATTTGCATATTTACCAGCCCTGACAAATGGCATCTTGCCTTATCACATGAATCCAATCTTGTCATCATTCCCCTTCTGTTATGCATGTGATATGTCTGTGATAGTCGTCTTCTTGTATCGGAGTAAAATACTGAAACTTCTCCACCTTAGACTTCCAGCCATTGCTGCAAGAAATGAAAGTGATTAACCTGGAGAGTATTGTAGGCTGGGGGAGTGATTTTCAAAGAAAGGATAGAGTAACTGGGAGAGGTCATGAATGCTTCCTCTACATGGAATAGTTTTGCAGGCATTAGGTATGAAAAGGCAAGCAACACAAAGCCCCGTCTTTGAATTCCCTTCAGCCTGGCCCAGGAGGGACGCCTGGTGACCATTGGCTATGCCTCGGGCAAGATCCCCTCCATCCAAGCCAACTACCTGCTGCTCAAGTCTTGCACAGTGATGGGCGTGTTCTGGGGCAACTACTCCAGGACCAACCCCAAGGTCTTCATCCAGACCATCATCGATTCCTTCCAGGGTGTGGCGGAGGGCAAGCTGCATCCCTACTATGGCCTGGAGTTCCCTCTCTCTCAGGTAGGCAGCCTGTACTGCTGTGTGCTCAGGTAGGCAGCCTGTACTGCTGTGTGCTCAGGTAGGCAGCCTGTACTGCTGTGTGCTCAGGTAGGCAGCCTGTACTGCTGTGTGCTCAGGTAGGCTTACTGTACTGCTGTGTGCTCAGGTAGGCAGCCTGTACTGCTGTGTGCTCAGGTAGGCAGCCTGTACTGCTGTGTGCTCAGGTAGGCATATTGTACTGCTGTGTGCTCAGGTAGGCAGCCTGTACTGCTGTGTGCTCAGGTAGGCATACTGTACTGCTGTGTGCTGAGGTAGGCATACTGTACTGCTGTGTGCTCAGGTAGGCAGCCTGTACTGCTGTGTGCTCAGGTAGGCAGCCTGTACTGCTGTGTGCTCAGGTAGGCATACTGTACTGCTGTGTGCTCAGGTAGGCATACTGTACTGCTGTGTGCTCAGGTAGGCATATTGTACTGCTGTGTGCTCAGGTAGGCAGCCTGTACTGCTGTGTGCTCAGGTAGGCAGCCTGTACTGCTGTGTGCTCAGGTAGGCAGCCTGTACTGCTGTGTGCTCAGGTAGGCATATTGTACTGCTGTGTGCTCAGGTAGGCAGCCTGTACTGCTGTGTGCTCAGGTAGGCAGCCTGTACTGCTGTGTGCTCAGGTAGGCAGCCTGTACTGCTGTGTGCTCAGGTAGGCAGCCTGTACTGCTGTGTGCTCAGGTAGGCAGCCTGTACTGCTGTGTGCTGAGGTAGGCATACTGTACTGCTGTGTGCTCAGGTAGGCAGCCTGTACTGCTGTGTGCTCAGGTAGGCATACTGTACTGTTGTGTGCTCAGGTAGGCAGCCTGTACTGCTGTGTGCTCAGGTAGGCATACTGTACTGCTGTGTGCTCAGGTAGGCATATTGTACTGCTGTGTGCCCAGGTAGGCATACTGTACTGCTGTGTGCTGAGGTAGGCAGCCTCTACTGCTGTGTGCTGAGGTAGGCATACTGTACTGCTGTGTGCTGAGGTAGGCTTACTGTACTGCTGTGTGCTGAGGTAGGCATACTGTACTGCTGTGTGCTGAGGTAGGCAGCCTGTACTGCTGTGTGCTGAGGTAGGCTTACTGTACTGCTGTGTGCTGAGGTAGGCATACTGTACTGCTGTGTGCTGAGGTAGGCAGCCTCTACTGCTGTGTGCTGAGGTAGGCATACTGTACTGCTGTGTGCTGAGGTAGGCTTACTGTACTGCTGTGTGCTGAGGTAGGCTTACTGTACTGCTGTGTGCTCAGGTAGGCAGCCTGTACTGCTGTGTGCTGAGGTAGGCAGCCTGTACTGCTGTGTGCTCAGGTAGGCATACTGTGCTGCTGTGAGCTCAGGTAGGCAGCCTGTACTGCTGTGTGCTCAGGTAGGCAGCCTGTACTGCTGTGTGCTCAGGTAGGCATACTGTACTGCTGTGTGCTCAGGTAGGCATACTGTACTGCTGTGTGCTGAGGTAGGCATACTGTACTGCTGTGTGCTCAGGTAGGCAGCCTGTACTGCTGTGTGCTCAGGTAGGCATACTGTACTGCTGTGTGCTGAGGTAGGCTTACTGTACTGCTGTGTGCTGAGGTAGGCTTACTGTACTGCTGTGTGCTGAGGTAGGCTTACTGTACTGCTGTGTGCTGAGGTAGGATTACTGTACTGCTGTGTGCTCCAGTAGGCATACTGTACTGCTGTGTGCTCAGGTAGGCATACTGTACTGCTGTGTGCTCAGGTAGGCATACTGTACTGCTGTGTGCTCAGGTAGGCAGCCTGTACTGCTGTGTGCTCAGGTAGGCATACTGTACTGCTGTGTGCTGAGGTAGGCATACTGTACTGCTGTGTGCTGAGGTAGGCATACTGTACTGCTGTGTGCTGAGGTAGGCATACTGTACTGCTGTGTGCTCAGGTAGGCATACTGTACTGCTGTGTGCTCAGGTAGGCATACTGTACTGCTGTGTGCTGAGGTAGGCATACTGTACTGCTGTGTGCTGAGGTAGGCATACTGTACTGCTGTGTGCTCAGGTAGGCATACTGTACTGCTGTGTGCTGAGGTAGGCATACTGTACTGCTGTGTGCTGAGGTAGGCATACTGTACTGCTGTGTGCTCAGGTAGGCATACTGTACTGCTGTGTGCTGAGGTAGGCAGCCTGTACTGCTGTGTGCTCAGGTAGGCAGCCTGTACTGCTGTGTGCTGAGGTAGGCATACTGTACTGCTGTGTGATCAGGTAGGCATACTGTACTGCTGTGTGCTCAGGTAGGCAGCCTGTACTGCTGTGTGCTTGGGTAGGCATACTGTACTGCTGTGTGCTGAGGTAGGCTTACTGTACTGCTGTGTGCTGAGGTAGGCATACTGTACTGCTGTGTGCTGAGGTAGGCAGCCTGTACTGCTGTGTGCTCAGGTAGGCATACTGTGCTGCTGTGTGCTCAGGTAGGCAGCCTGTACTGCTGTGTGCTCAGGTAGGCATACTGTACTGCTGTGTGCTCAGGTAGGCATACTGTACTGCTGTGTGCTCAGGTAGGCAGCCTGTACTGCTGTGTGCTCAGGTAGGCAGCCTGTACTGCTGTGTGCTCAGGTAGGCATATTGTACTGCTGTGTGCTCAGGTAGGCAGCCTGTACTGCTGTGTGCTCAGGTAGGCAGCCTGTACTGCTGTGTGCTCAGGTAGGCATACTGTACTGCTGTGTGCTCAGGTAGGCATACTGTACTGCTGTGTGCTCGGGTAGGCAGCCTGTACTGCTGTGTGCTCAGGTAGGCAGCCTGTACTGCTGTGTGCTCAGGTAGGCATACTGTACTGCTGTGTGCTCAGGTAGGCAGCCTGTACTGCTGTGTGCTCAGGTAGGCATACTGTACTGCTGTGTGCTCAGGTAGGCATACTGTACTGCTGTGTGCTGAGGTAGGCAGCCTGTACTGCTGTGTGCTCAGGTAGGCATACTGTACTGCTGTGTGCTCAGGTAGGCAGCCTGTACTGCTGTGTGCTCAGGTAGGCATACTGTACTGCTGTGTGCTCGGGTAGGCAGCCTGTACTGCTGTGTGCTCAGGTAGGCATACTGTACTGCTGTGTGCTGAGGTAGGCAGCCTGTACTGCTGTGTGCTCAGGTAGGCAGCCTGTACTGCTGTGTGCTGAGGTAGGCATACTGTACTGCTGTGTGCTGAGGTAGACATATTGTACTGCTGTGTGCTCAGGTAGGCATACTGTGCTGCTGTGTGCTGAGGTAGGCAGCCTGTACTGCTGTGTGCTCAGGTAGGCATACTGTACTGCTGTGTGCTCAGGTAGGCATATTGTACTGCTGTGTGCTCGGGTAGGCAGCCTGTACTGCTGTGTGCTCAGGTAGGCATACTGTACTGCTGTGTGCTCAGGTAGGCATACTGTACTGCTGTGTGCTCAGGTAGGCAGCCTGTACTGCTGTGTGCTCAGGTAGGCATACTGTACTGCTGTGTGCTCAGGTAGGCATACTGTACTGCTGTGTGCTCGGGTAGGCAGCCTGTACTGCTGTGTGCTGAGGTAGGCAGCCTGTACTGCTGTGTGCTCAGGTAGGCAGCCTGTACTGCTGTGTGCTGAGGTAGGCATACTGTACTGCTGTGTGCTGAGGTAGGCATACTGTACTGCTGTGTGCTGAGGTAGGCATACTGTACTGCTGTGTGCTGAGGTAGGCAGCCTGTACTGCTGTGTGCTCAGGTAGGCATACTGTACTGCTGTGTGCTCAGGTAGGCAGCCTGTACTGCTGTGTGCTCAGGTAGGCATACTGTACTGCTGTGTGCTCAGGTAGGCAGCCTGTACTGCTGTGTGCTCAGGTAGGCATACTGTACTGCTGTGTGCTCAGGTAGGCATACTGTACTGCTGTGTGCTTGGGTAGGCATACTGTACTGCTGTGTGCTGAGGTAGGCATACTGTACTGCTGTGTGCTTGGGTAGGCATACTGTACTGCTGTGTGCTCAGGTAGGCTTACTGTACTGCTGTGTGCTTGGGTAGGCATACTGTACTGCTGTGTGCTGAGGTAGGCTTACTGTACTGCTGTGTGCTGAGGTAGGCTTACTGTACTGCTGTGTGCTGAGGTAGGCTTACTGTACTGTACTGCTGTGTGCTGAGGTAGGCATACTGTACTGCTGTGTGCTTGGGTAGGCTTACTGTACTGCTGTGTGCTTGGGTAGGCATACTGTACTGCTGTGTGCTTGGGTAGGCATACTGTACTGCTGTGTGCTCAGGTAGGCAGCCTGTACTGCTGTGTGCTCAGGTAGGCAGCCTGTACTGCTGTGTGCTGAGGTAGGCATACTGTACTGCTGTGTGCTTGGGTAGGCATACTGTACTGCTGTGTGCTGAGGTAGGCTTACTGTACTGCTGTGTGCTCAGGTAGGCAGCCTGTACTGCTGTGTGCTTGGGTAGGCAGCCTGTACTGCTGTGTGCTCAGGTAGGCATACTGTACTGCTGTGTGCTCAGGTAGGCTTACTGTACTGCTGTGTGCTCAGGTAGGCATACTGTACTGCTGTGTGCTCAGGTAGGCAGCCTGTACTGCTGTGTGCTCAGGTAGGCATACTGTACTGCTGTGTGCTCAGGTAGGCAGCCTGTACTGCTGTGTGCTGAGGTAGGCATACTGTACTGCTGTGTGCTCAGGTAGGCAGCCTGTACTGCTGTGTGCTCAGGTAGGCAGCCTGTACTGCTGTGTGCTCAGGTAGGCAGCCTGTACTGCTGTGTGCTCAGGTAGGCAGCCTGTACTGCTGTGTGCTGAGGTAGGCATACTGTACTGCTGTGTGCTCAGGTAGGCAGCCTGTACTGCTGTGTGCTCAGGTAGGCAGCCTGTACTGCTGTGTGCTCAGGTAGGCAGCCTGTACTGCTGTGTGCTCAGGTAGGCATACTGTACTGCTGTGTGCTCAGGTAGGCATACTGTACTGCTGTGTGCTGAGGTAGGCATACTGTACTGCTGTGTGCTCAGGTAGGCAGCCTGTACTGCTGTGTGCTCAGGTAGGCAGCCTGTACTGCTGTGTGCTCAGGTAGGCATACTGTACTGCTGTGTGCTGAGGTAGGCATACTGTACTGCTGTGTGCTCAGGTAGGCAGCCTGTACTGCCGTGTGCTCAGGTAGGCAGCCTGTACTGCCGTGTGCTCAGGTAGGCAGCCTGTACTGCCGTGTGCTCAGGTAGGCAGCCTGTACTGCTGTGTGCTCAGGTAGGCATACTGTACTGCTGTGTGCTCAGGTAGGCATACTGTACTGCTGTGTGCTCAGGTAGGCAGCCTGTACTGCTGTGTGCTCAGGTAGGCATACTGTACTGCTGTGTGCTCAGGTAGGCAGCCTGTACTGCTGTGTGCTCAGGTAGGCATACTGTACTGCTGTGTGCTCAGGTAGGCAGCCTGTACTGCTGTGTGCTCAGGTAGGCAGCCTGTACTGCTGTGTGCTGAGGTAGGCATACTGTACTGCTGTGTGCTCAGGTAGGCAGCCTGTACTGCTGTGTGCTCAGGTAGGCAGCCTGTACTGCTGTGTGCTCAGGTAGGCAGCCTGTACTGCTGTGTGCTCAGGTAGGCAGCCTGTACTGCCGTGTGCTCAGGTAGGCAGCCTGTACTGCTGTGTGCTCAGGTAGGCATACTGTACTGCTGTGTGCTCAGGTAGGCATACTGTACTGCTGTGTGCTCAGGTAGGCAGCCTGTACTGCTGTGTGCTCAGGTAGGCATACTGTACTGCTGTGTGCTCAGGTAGGCAGCCTGTACTGCTGTGTGCTCAGGTAGGCATACTGTACTGCTGTGTGCTCAGGTAGGCAGCCTGTACTGCTGTGTGCTCAGGTAGGCAGCCTGTACTGCTGTGTGCTGAGGTAGGCATACTGTACTGCTGTGTGCTCAGGTAGGCAGCCTGTACTGCTGTGTGCTCAGGTAGGCAGCCTGTACTGCTGTGTGCTCAGGTAGGCAGCCTGTACTGCTGTGTGCTCAGGTAGGCAGCCTGTACTGCTGTGTGCTCAGGTAGGCAGCCTGTACTGCTGTGTGCTCAGGTAGGCAGCCTGTACTGCTGTGTGCTCAGGTAGGCAGCCTGTACTGCTGTGTGCTCAGGTAGGCAGCCTGTACTGCTGTGTGCTTAGGTAGGCAGCCTGTACTGCTGTGTGCTCAGGTAGGCAGCCTGTACTGCTGTGTGCTCAGGTAGGCAGCCTGTACTGCTGTGTGCTCAGGTAGGCAGCCTGTACTGCTGTGTGCTCAGGTAGGCAGCCTGTACTGCTGTGTGCTCAGGTAGGCAGCCTGTACTGCTGTGTGCTCAGGTAGGCAGCCTGTACTGCTGTGTGCTGAGGTAGGCATACTGTACTGCTGTGTGCTCAGGTAGGCAGCCTGTACTGCTGTGTGCTCAGGTAGGCAGCCTGTACTGCTGTGTGCTCAGGTAGGCAGCCTGTACTGCTGTGTGCTCAGGTAGGCATACTGTACTGCTGTGTGCTCAGGTAGGCAGCCTGTACTGCTGTGTGCTCAGGTAGGCAGCCTGTACTGCTGTGTGCTCAGGTAGGCAGCCTGTACTGCTGTGTGCTCAGGTAGGCATACTGTACTGCTGTGTGCTCAGGTAGGCAGCCTGTACTGCTGTGTGCTCAGGTAGGCAGCCTGTACTGCTGTGTGCTCAGGTAGGCAGCCTGTACTGCTGTGTGCTTGGGTAGGCATACTGTACTGCTGTGTGCTCAGGTAGGCAGCCTGTACTGCTGTGTGCTCAGGTAGGCAGCCTGTACTGCTGTGTGCTTGGGTAGGCATACTGTACTGCTGTGTGCTCAGGTAGGCAGCCTGTACTGCTGTGTGCTCAGGTAGGCATACTGTACTGCTGTGTGCTCAGGTAGGCTTACTGTACTGCTGTGTGCTCAGGTAGGCAGCCTGTACTGCTGTGTGCTCAGGTAGGCAGCCTGTACTGCTGTGTGCTGAGGTAGGCAGCCTGTACTGCTGTGTGCTCAGGTAGGCATACTGTACTGCTGTGTGCTCAGGTAGGCATACTGTACTGCTGTGTGCTGAGGTAGGCATACTGTACTGCTGTGTGCTCAGGTAGGCAGCCTGTACTGCTGTGTGCTCAGGTAGGCAGCCTGTACTGCTGTGTGCTCAGGTAGGCAGCCTGTACTGCTGTGTGCTCAGGTAGGCATACTGTACTGCTGTGTGCTGAGGTAGGCATACTGTACTGCTGTGTGCTGAGGTAGGCATACTGTACTGCTGTGTGCTCAGGTAGGCAGCCTGTACTGCTGTGTGCTGAGGTAGGCATACTGTACTGCTGTGTGCTGAGGTAGGCATACTGTACTGCTGTGTGCTGAGGTAGGCATACTGTACTGCTGTGTGCTCAGGTAGGCAGCCTGTACTGCTGTGTGCTCAGGTAGGCAGCCTGTACTGCTGTGTGCTCAGGTAGGCAGCCTGTACTGCTGTGTGCTCAGGTAGGCATATTGTACTGCTGTGTGCTCAGGTAGGCAGCCTGTACTGCTGTGTGCTGAGGTAGGCTTACTGTGCTGCTGTGAGCTCAGGTAGGCATACTGTACTGCTGTGTGCTCAGGTAGGCATACTGTACTGCTGTGTGCTGAGGTAGGCATACTGTACTGCTGTGTGCTCAGGTAGGCAGCCTGTACTGCTGTGTGCTCAGGTAGGCAGCCTGTACTGCTGTGTGCTCAGGTAGGCAGCCTGTACTGCTGTGTGCTGAGGTAGGCTTACTGTGCTGCTGTGAGCTCAGGTAGGCAGCCTGTACTGCTGTGTGCTCAGGTAGGCAGCCTGTACTGCTGTGTGCTCAGGTAGGCATATTGTACTGCTGTGTGCTCAGGTAGGCAGCCTGTACTGCTGTGTGCTGAGGTAGGCTTACTGTGCTGCTGTGAGCTCAGGTAGGCATACTGTACTGCTGTGTGCTCAGGTAGGCAGCCTGTACTGCTGTGTGCTCAGGTAGGCTTACTGTACTGCTGTGAGCTCAGGTAGGCATACTGTACTGCTGTGTGCTCAGGTAGGCAGCCTGTACTGCTGTGAGCTCAGGTAGGCAGCCTGTACTGCTGTGAGCTCAGGTAGGCAGCCTGTACTGCTGTGTGCTCAGGTAGGCAGCCTGTACTGCTGTGAGCTCAGGTAGGCAGCCTGTACTGCTGTGTGCTCAGGTAGGCAGCCTGTACTGCTGTGTGCTCAGGTAGGCATACTGTACTGCTGTGTGCTCAGGTAGGCATACTGTACTGCTGTGTGCTCAGGTAGGCATACTGTACTGCTGTGTGCTCAGGTAGGCATACTGTACTGCTGTGTGCTCAGGTAGGCAGCCTGTACTGCTGTGAGCTCAGGTAGGCAGCCTGTACTGCTGTGTGCTCAGGTAGGCAGCCTGTACTGCTGTGTGCTCAGGTAGGATTACTGTACTGCTCTGTGCTCCAGTAGGCATACTGTACTGCTGTGTGCTTGGGTAGGCATACTGTACTGCTGTGTGCTCAGGTAGGCATACTGTACTGCTGTGAGCTCAGGTAGGCAGCCTGTACTGCTCTGTGCTCCAGTAGGCAGCCTGTACTGCTGTGTGCTCAGGTAGGCATATTGTACTGCTGTGTGCTGAGGTAGGCAGCCTGTACTGCTGTGTGCTGAGGTAGGCATACTGTACTGCTGTGTGCTCAGGTAGGCATACTGTACTGCTGTGTGCTCAGGTAGGCATACTGTGCTGCTGTGTGCTGAGGTAGGCATACTGTGCTGCTGTGTGCTGAGGTAGGCATACTGTACTGCTGTGTGCTGAGGTAGGCATACTGTGCTGCTGTGTGCTGAGGTAGGCATACTGTGCTGCTGTGTGCTGAGGTAGGCATACTGTACTGCTGTGTGCTGAGGTAGGCATACTGTGCTGCTGTGTGCTGAGGTAGGCAGCCTGTACTGCTGTGTGCTCAGGTAGGCAGCCTGTACTGCTGTGTGCTCAGGTAGGCACACTGTACTGCTGTCTACTGCATATTCAGAGAGGCAGCCTGCATTTGTGTGTAATCAGGTAACTGATCTGCAACGCTCTGCAATCAGATAGCCAAATGACGTTGTCTCATACCATTTTTCTGTGCCACTTGCTGCCATTCTGCTGATGGTCTGTTGGCAAATCCCCAGCCCCTCCATCTCATGTTTCCCTCCCCTGATTCAATAATCTAATTTTAGAGCTGCCTGCTATTCCTGACATGGTCCTGACACGGGCATAGGTATGGAAATGGCTAAAAGGGAGTAGAACATTGCTAGACATTGTATGTTATGGACATCAGGTTGATGTGGACTCCTCTCTCTTGCCTTTGCAGGTAAACGAGGCCATGAGGAGTATGATGGACAGGAAGTCTACTGGCAAAGTGGTGCTGAAGATTCAGGATTAGATACAAGTCAATGAGGCCTTGCTAAATTCATGGTGTTCTACTCTTTGCATAATCAGTAAATGCACTTCTGACAGTTCACAAAACTTTTTTTTAAAGCATGTCAACAGGGATGCTGGTGTGTCACCGTCCACCTGCTGGTGAGATAATGTGGAGGTTGTTGGTGCAAAGGGCCACTGAGCAACCTTTGGCTGGAAGTGCATGCTACACAAAGGAGTTACACACACACACGCACACACACAAAGTGAACAGCTGGCAACACCCTGCCATGTGTGTTGGACGTGCATTAAGTCAGAGCATTTTCTGATGATCCCACGACCAGATGCAAACGTACAGCTGGTATACTAGTAATTGTATGAAATCACCGGTGCAGTCAAGTGCCGCATGCTGGACATGGGAGTGTCACAGGGAAAGGCCTTGGAGGTTTGGCCTCTGCAAGGCTGTCAGTGAGGCTCCACACCAAAGCTGTGCATGCACTCACTGACGATGGACGGATTTTACGGCCCATCAGCCTCTGAAGGCTTTTTAAGGCCATTAAGAACAAAAACCACTAGAGTAGTCCAGAGTAAGTGCAAATCAAGTCATGATGTCCTCAATTATTCGCCTCTTATGAAGGGAGATGTTGTGGGTCAATTCTTAAACCCCAACCCACAGGGGGAACTTAGTGACAAGACTCCCTTTTGGTCCAACATCCTCGACTGACCCATGTCCATGAATGTAGAATTAGTTGCATCATACAGGCAATGTCTTTATATTTTTTCATCTATGCAGACTCGTATTGAGGAAAAGAGTGAATGAAATTATGTGGAGAAGATTCTTCATTTGTACCTCCTAATAATTTGTATCTGTCTAAATGGTAAGCATGGTGCTGCTAGTGCTACAGACAGGTTATAGTGATGTTCATGCAAGAGTTGTGATTTGTTAAACTTTGTGTAACTTGTTTATACTTGGAAATGTTTGTATTTGGTAAATGCATATTCTATAGCCATTTTGAAAAAAATGTATGTTCCAATTATAATCAGTTGCATGGGAATATGTTTACAATTCATGTACAACAGGTAAACGATGTTTGGCATGGCACTCATTAAAAATTGTTGGTGCCATTCTTGTACTTCCTGCAAGTCAATATCCGTTTATTAATAAAAAGTAGGGGTAAATCTGGGTCGTGTGATGAATGAAGTAATTTAAATTTCAGTTCAGTGGATACATAAACAAATACAGATTCAGTAACATCAGGTTAGTTATCATTGTTTTAGCCTAATGTATGGCACTAACTGTGTTCAGGAAAATGAACTGAAATTGGATGTTGAATCTGAAAAAATACTGATTTGTACATTTTCTCTCGGGTACAATTTTACCCAGGTGTCTGCTCCCACCCAGCAGACAGCACAAGACAAGAGTCAGAGATGTTCAAGCCATTGTTGACTAATTTATTCAACATAAACAGTGGTCATCTGTTAGCTACAAGGCCAGGTGTGCAGTCCTGCAGGTACAGAGGTCTGCCCTCAGAAGTTTCAGTCCAGCAGCACTGCTGTATGCTGTGGATCTCCCTGCTGTGTGTGTGTTGTGCATTTCTGGTCATCAGGCACTGTCTCACCATTTGCACATCGGAGTGATCCAACCTGGTAAACGGGCTTCTTACATCACCGGAATGTTGCCATCTGCCCACAAAACTATTACCTCTTTCTGCATCTGCTCGAAGTAGCTTTCATATAAGACCTCTGACTCAATTTCATTTCCTGCTCGGAACGAGATGAAAGTGGCTCTGTGATTTCTCATTCATCACTTAAGTCATTAAAAGAACAGGAAAAAAACAAAACAACCTCACTCCAGGAAAAAGGCCAGCTGAATCTGTTCAAACAGCTGGAATGAGATCATGACAGTCTGAACTTTTGCCTTTCTCTCACCGAAAGTCCTGCCAAGTCTCATCGGGAAATATTCTGTGAAGCTTCCTTTGACACAGAGGTAATGGTGATCATAGACTTGAGACAGAAAATCATCCCACATTCTTGTGGTGAAACAACAGAAAACCCCTCAAGTCTGTCTGGTATAATCAGTCTATCAAAATATACTACACAAGAAAATAGCTCTGCAACAGAACTGCTTTAAGAGGGGATGCTGCCCTTGGTATTCACTGTACAGTACAGCACAGTCCTTTGCAACAGTGATGGCTGAAGGCTTGCACATCCCACCACCGTCCACCAAACTCCTTGCCCACAACTCCTCCATCTTTCTCCTCCAGCCCTCCTGTCCATCCAGCCCTTGTCCATGGAGCTCTCACCAGCATGCTGTTCACCCAACATCTTGGGGAGACTGGCAAGACAGATGCCAAACGGCCAGGTGGTTTCCTTGCAGTCTCCAGTCCATCGCACAACACTGCTGCCATCAACATGCATCTATGCAATACCTAACTTCAGGTTCCATTTCTCATACAGAGGTGCTAGCTATGACGACTTTTCCATGTAGCTACAATAAAACTGCAATACATTTCTAAAACGACAAAAACCAAAAGCTACATCCTGTGTGTTTAGAACAAAGGGCAAAAAGAGACTAATTCCACATGAGGACCAATTGAGAGACACAAAGCTGACAACACACAGGTGCATGCACTACGGCAGAAGCTGAACAGAGAAGTGTAGACTCATTATTATGTTCATTAACAGCAAAAGACACAAAAGCAATGAAGACATTTTTGCCCAAATGACAGTGCTGTGTGATATGGAGCATGTGCAGCAAGGGGTATGAGCAGGTGTTTCATGTTACATAGGTTTCCCCACAATGCTTTGGCTACCTCTCCCGAGATCTTGGCTCTGTGGGCATGGCCTCATGCAACCACCTCCCCAAGTGACCACCGTTTCCTTTCCTCTAGGGCTGCCAGGCAAGGAACTGTGGCCACACAGCAAATGTGCACAATCCCAGCTGGCCGTGTGGACTACTGCAGGTTTACTTCAGACACCAGAGAGGAACAGTAGATTCCCTGATGCCTAGGAGAGCTACTGCTGGCATGAATCAGAGTTTGTCGTCCTCCATCTTGGTCTTTCACATTGCAAGTGGTCGTCTTCTCCAGTGCCACTCACAGCTGGTGGAAACAAGTTCAAAAACTGAAATCAAAATGCAAAGCAAGTAAAATCAAATGTAAATCAACACATAATGTCTACAGCAGGCCACATTTGTCCAAGGGCAACCTACCCAATTCTCCTTTGCGCCATAAAGTGTACATAATGGAAATAAGGAGGAGGAGACATCCTGCACAATTCACAATCCCACAACCACAGGGATCCAAGACCAGATGTCCTGTATTGCTGCTCTGTATTCCCAGTGTCACTTGGCAGCACTGGCACTGCTCTGTCCTCTTCTCCCTGATAGCAGTGTGTGCCACTCAGCACTCGGGAAAGCTGGCCAAACTCCAGCCAGGGCTGTGACTCCTTGAGGGAGGCGAGGCGTGGCGAGGCAGTGCCTCTTTTTGGGCCAGCCACGCAGTTCCTCCCTCTCCTTCCCCTCAGGCCATCCCTAGGGCTGCTGGCACCCGGGGCAGGACCGTCAGGAAGGTCACTGGCATTGCTGAACTCACACAGCCCTGCGACTTTTGGAAGCTCCCCATTGGCTCCAAGCTGCCTTGATATGACTCTGGGTTCTTCCGTTTCACTCTTCGGCCATCCAGCAAACAATCAGCGCTTCCTGAAGAACAAAAACACAGTCACTCCCTGAGCATAAGTCTTATGAGCAATCTGGGATTGTGGCATGGGGGAAAAAGAGTGAGCGATGTGTATTCACAGTTTGAAAATAATGGCAAGATACATTGGGAATATGACATCCTTTGAAGGGGAATTATAAGGGTTTTCATAGGTCATGGAATTTAACTTGTGGCAAAGACCTCATCCCCACCCCCCCACCCTTGCTCTTGATAAAAATCAACCACTCTCCTCCATCTTTCACAAGTGTACAAAGCCTTCCAATGATATGGGAGAGAAGACAAGCATCCAAAAGTGAATTTCCTACTCACTGAATTCATATCTTGAGACAGGCAGGCAGTCCCAGTTACTGCCTTAAGACAGGAAAAGACGTTCACAGTAACGGCAGGCAATGATACAAGAACAACACCACACTGGTGCCCGCATGATTTCCCCTCCCAAATGCAGATGCTTGCCTACAACCTTAGCATGTCGCCATAGCATGTGAGGCTTGTATATATGCATTTGACATCTAACGTATTGATTGCAGAGGCTCAGGCCATTTTCCATTCAAAGTTTATCCATGGACCAGCTGCTCACAGAGTCTGAAGTTTTTGCTTCCACATCATAAATCAAAGGTAACATGCACACATTTGTCCTTTATTCCCCCAACAAACTCATCTGCCCTTGAACCAGCTCAGCCATACAGGACAGCAAGAAAAAAATGAAACCAGAGGCATCCCAAATGGTTAAGCGGCATCCATGAGTCTATCTAAGATTGAGTTTACAAGAAATCTTTTACAGTTGGCAGTCAAGCATTTCGATCCATGCCCAATGTGTACACTTCTGTAATTCCTTTCACAACAAAAAGAAGTACTCCATATGTGCAAGAATAAACTAGGAATCAGTAAATGGTACATACAAACAGGTGAATCAGTGTGAGTACAATTCAAATCAAAAGGCATCAACTGTGTTATGAGGGCATTACCCTCAAAATCATACTAGGTCATGAAAGCAAAACGTTTCTCATGCCAAAAAGAAGCCTTACAGGTTAGTTCCCTCTCAAAGTATCCGCTGTTAAAGTTAGAATACTTCCATTGCACACACTGATGCTAAGCACTGAAAGTAAATAAACAAGAGTGGATTTATTCACCATGCATAAATTAATCACAATCACTGCATTAATGAGTTAGAGGAGGACAACAAAGTAAAGGTCTGCAGGGGTTCAGAGAGGAATTCAACACCAGGCAGTGATAAAGATGATATGCAAAGTTGTGCAAGTGGCCTCAGAGCAGACCTGATATCTTCATACAGAGTATTTCTTTTTAGATTTGTGTCCAGAGAAATTTGGCAAATTTGTCATTCTAACTTTAATGTGAGGCAAATCATTGTGGTTTCAAACAGCTGGTAAATGGAGAAACACATTCAACATGGGTTAAAGTACTGGGAAAGTTTTAACTGACAAAATGTTTTCATCCACCTGTCTTGACAATGGCAGTAAACTTTCTACTATAAAAAAGAGTTATCTGAGCATTACAAAGTTACAACTGATACAAAATTAATTTAAAAAAAATGATAAAAAAACACTTGAGTATCGTCAGTGCAAGAAAAACTGCAGAATGCCACTCCTGCTTTCAAAGTTGTAAAGAGCAGGTTGCAAATCCCCATCTTGAAGAGGAAAGAAGATACCAAGGAGATGGTCTTAATAATAATAATAAGAATAATGATAATTTAATGAAAAGGTAATTTTTATCCTAAAATTAGTTTTAGGAGGGTTAACATGAGTCACTGATTGCCTGATCCTAGCTTGGTCGACAGCAAAGGGAGCTAATCTGGGTAAGCCTCGCTGACGCAGGCCTCCCAGATAAGCACAAATTCCCGCGGAGTGCTCTCCCCTTACTCCTATATAAGCCCGTGCCTAGGGCAACCCGTCAGTTCACTTCTTCAAGTGCTTGGCGAGCTCCTCCTTGCGGGGCAGGTTGGGAGGGTCTCCCACAGTGACTCATGTTAACCCTCCTAAAACTAATTTTAGGATAAAAATTACCTTTTACTCTGGGTTAACATGAGTCACTGATTGCCGAATTCCGAAAAGGAGGCGGGTAAGGAGGTAAGAACTCGCTCCGCTGACCAGCGCCCTAAAAGTTAATATAGGTGTTAAACAAGAGAAGGAGGTTAAGGACTTGTACCATACCACTGCACAAGTTGAAGGACAGCAAAGGGAGCTAAGAAGATGCTGGTCAGGGAGACAAACTGCGCCGCCCAAGAGCCTCCGCTGGCAGGCGCAGGAGATGGTGCACTCGGACGCTATGCTCGCCGGCCATGTGTCTCAGGTAAAAGCGTCCGAAGGTGCTGGCGGACGACCAACCAACTGACTTGGTGACGTCCGCCAAAGCTGCTCCTCTGTAAAGGGCCAAAGATGCAGCAATGGCCCGCAGCTCGTGAGCGGGTCGGTGTAGATCAGGGGACTGTTCTGAAACATCCCTGATCCCTGAGACAGGTGAATCCTCCGGTACTAAACCCGACGCTCCGCTCCGATGGGTAGCAGCTCTCGAGCCCTCCGGCCGGTCTGCTCCCGGGGAACTAGGAGATCCCACTGATGAAGTGGGGTCAGTCTCCACTGACTCTCCTGTTCCCCTGCGCAGGGTCCGCCCCTCTGAAGGGGTATCCGCTGCGTCTTCTCTCCTGGAAAGCTCCGCGGCCCTCTGATACGCTTCCTCAATAAGGGACTTGATCCATGAGGAGATCAGCTGCGGAGATGATCTTGCTGCGCCATGCAGCGGGAGAAACAACGGATCATCCGACGTCCTGGCGTCCTTAGTGCGCTCTACATAGCAGGACAGCGCTCGGACTGGGCAGAAGGTCACGTCTTCAAGAGGCTGTAACGTGTACTGCTGACTACCAACCTCTGGTAACCTGTTCTTGGCGATGAAACCCGGGAAGGTGAGCAGTGACACAGAGCCGTTCTGGTTGAACCTCAGACACTCCCTCCTGGCTGACAGGGCATGAATCTCACTTACACGGCCCGCAGTGGCCAAAGTGATCAAAAACACAGTCTTCTTGGTAAGTCTGTCAAAGGAGGCTTCTTCCAGCGGCTCAAAAGGCTCATGAGCCAAAAATTCCAGTACAAGATCAATATTCCACTTAGGAAACAAACGTACTGATCTGGGTCGGATTAAACTGAAATTGTTTAACAGACGGGTGATGTCCCGATCAGCCCCCGGGTCGGGTAACCCACACAAACTGTATACGCGGGCTATAGCAGACCGATAGCCCTTTATTGTAGAAGGCTGCAACTTCTTGACCTCAAAGAGGAACAAGAGAAAATCTGCAAGACGGGCTGGAGTCAAGGCGAACGGGTCCACGCCCCTCAACTGGCACCATTGATCAAGCCCTCTCCACTTGGCATCGTACACATTTAAAGTGGAGGCCCTGCGATCCCTAGTGACTCTCTTGACCACAGCGTCTGAGAATCCTCTGCCCTCAACTGCCCTCCTGATAGTCTGAATATGTGAAGGTTCAGACCTTCGATGTCCGGGTGAACGATGTCGGAGCCCGGCTGGCTCAGTAAGTCTGCTCTGCACGGCAATTTCTTCGGAATCTGAACTGAGCGGAGAAGCAGCAGAGAAATCCATGACTTGTTCCACCTGAGTGGAGCTACTAAAGTCATCTCGCAGCGGAACTGCTCCAGACGTCGAACCACTTGCGCAATGAGAGGCAGAGGGGGAAACGCATACAGGTCCAGACCTGTCCAGTCCATCGAAAGGGCGTCTACAGACACAGCTGCTGCATCTGGCACAGGGGACACATACCTCGGCAACCTGTTGTTGAATCTCGTTGCAAACAGGTCGATTGACATAGCTGGGAAAAGCTGATGAATCCTGGCAAACACGGCCGGGTGCAGCGTCCACTCTGTTGGAAGAGCGTGCGACCGAGACAGTCCGTCTGCCATCACGTTCAAACGCCCAGGAATGTGCCGCACCAGTAGCTGAATACCTGCTGCATGGGTAAACTGTAACAGATTCATCGTGAGCAAACAGAGGGAACGAGAGTGGGTGCCTCCTTGATTCTTGATGTGAGCCACCACTGATGTGTTGTCGGTTAGCACCATCACGACATGACCCTGCAGCCTGTCCTTCCACATGCTCAGAGCATTTATCACTGCCATCATTTCCAGATCGTTGATATGACGGCAACGTTCTTCTGCTGTCCACTGTCCTGAGCAGACCTGGAAGTCTGGGAGGAGGTGAGCGCCCCAAGCAGTCATTGATGCGTCTGTGCACAAGGAAATGGTGGCAGTCTGCATCTGCAATGGCACGCCCGTCCTTAGCCATGACTGATTCGTCCAAGGCTGCAGGGCGTGGCGTAGAGTCTCGGACACGACCAGGCGCTGATCCCACAAGCCGTCGCTCTGTTGCCAAAGATCGCTCAGAGCCCACTGTATGGGTCTCACGAAGAGTCGCCCCAAAGGAATCAACTCCCCTGCTGCCATGCACATCCCGATCACCTTCGAGATAAATCTGGGGGAGGAGATGTCCGACGCACGGAGCTGCTGCACCGCATCTGTCAACTTGACCACTCTCTTCTGCGGCAGTCTCACTATTCCTGCTGCTGTATCGAAGTGCATTCCCAGATGAGTGAATACCTGCGAGGGTTGAAGGTCTGACTTGGCAACATTCACCAAAAACCCCAGACTCTGCAGTATGTCTAAGAGCAACTGGAGATCCGCGGAGAGAGTTGCAGGGTTCGAGTTCTTCTGTAAAATGTCGTCCAGATAATTCGACACTTCTGACGCCGTCTCTCGGCGCACATACTCTACCACTGTGTCGAGTAGACGGGTGAAAATCCAAGGACTCGTGCTAAGACCGAATGGGAGAGAGCGAAAAACGTAAACCTTGCCGTCTATGGCAAATCTCAGCCACTTGCGAGTGGACCTGTGCATGGGCACGTGCAGGTAGGCGTCGGACAGGTCTATACTGACTGCAAAATCTCCCGGGCGCACTGATCGCCTCACAGCCCTCGTGGTCTCCATCCTGAAGTGCGGAATGTCGATGTGTCTGTTGAGCAGGGAAAGGTCTATCACCGGTCTCCATCGCCCGCCTGGCTTCGGTACGACGAAGAGGTGGGAATAAAAGGCAGGGAGAGACGTGTTGTGCACTTCCTCGATCGCCCCCTTCCGCAATAACGCATCCACCTCCTGTCTCAAAGCAGCTGCCCTCAGCGGATCTCTGGGTAACTGAATCCAACGAGGGGAGGAGGAAAGGGGAGGTGGGTACGTGAAGGAAATTCGAGCACCCTCCTTCACCACTCTGAGAGACCACGTTGCTTCGGGGAAAAGGGCCGTCCATTGTTGGTGGAAGAGGGCTAGGCGACCTCCGACAGGACCTGGGGCTGGGACTGAGGCTGGGAGTGGATTGCTATTTGGCGGTAGTGACAGTTGAAGAGGCCTTACCGCCACGCCCTCCTCGGTAGGTGTACCTTCCACGCCTGTTGCTGTAGGAATATCTTCCGGAACGTTGGCCACGAAAGGAAAAGTTCTGAGCCGACTTGAAGGAAGTCTTGGCTGAAAACTTGGAATCCCGACGTTTACGGGAGGACAAGATCTTGGTGGTGATGTTGGCCACTGAATTGTTATGCTCATTCAGGGCAGCCTGTGCTTCCTCGCCAAAGACTCTGTCAGACGATAGCAAAGAGAGGCGAGATTTGCGAAGGCAAGTGGCATCATTGGAAACTTCTGTCTGGGTAGCGAGCAGCATATCTCTTCTCAAGAGGTTGAAGTTCGTCAGAGACTGTGAAGACAGGACCAATAAGTGATTAGAGGCCTCTTGCAAGGCCTGGTTTGCTTGGAANNNGAGAGAAAGAGAGACGGATGGATGGACAGACAGAAGGATGGATGGACAGACAGAAGGATGGATGGATGGATTGACGGATGGACAGAGGGACTGACAAAAAGCCAAGCCACTCACCCTGGTAGTCTTCCTCCTCCTGCCGTTCATGGATGCCCAGCACCACCTGCTTCATCTTCTCCTTCTCAATGCGCTCAGCCTGCATCAGCAACATCAGCCACCATTCACCAACAGTGTTGGAACTAATAAGCCGTGTTAGTCTCAATCTCACAATCATTGGCTAATTCTTTTTGCTTCTCATAAATCATATGATATTTCACACTAAGTCTAGGAATGAAAACTACTGATGCAGAGTCCAAAATGCAACAAAATGAAATCAAAATATGAAGCACAAGAATAGACAACCAGCACTCACCTCCTTCCTCTCTTGGAACTTGGCAGCAAACTCCTCTGATATTGGAACCTTCAGATTGGTGAACTGAAACGGACACGGGAAACACATTATTAAAGAACAAGAAACTTCCTGAAATATGAAATGGTCTCCTCAGAGGAAGTGCTCCTGTCTTCAAGGGTATCGGCCATGTCTTTCCGACACTTGTAAAAGCGAAGAGGTTTTAGCTTTGGTCAATGTAGAGACACTTTGGTGACATATGTCATTAACAGAACAGCAATTTGTCCAGAAGGAAAAACACAATCAAGATTCCAAAGGGAAGACAATGAGTCAAAACAAATCTCACTTGTAGACTGTATGTGTATCAGAACAGACACACAAGGACACAAACACACATGCATCTATGCGCACACACGCGCATGAGCACACAGACACACACACACACAGACACGCACACAGAGTGAGGCAAGAGGCAGACCTGTTGCTTGTTTCCCCTCTTGGTCATGAGGACGAAAGTCAGGGCACCGTTTTCCTCTGGTGGAGACTGGGGAGCCATAGTCACTCCAGCTGTAAGACAGGCAGACCGTCGTATCACTCAAAGCCATGTTGCAACAATAAATCACAAGTCCAAAATCTTGAACAACCTGATGAACAACACACAATAAGGGGGTATTTACAATGCATGCTAGCAGTTGCAGTGGACACTTGGGAGCACGGCAGAGTTTTCCATTTAGAAGGAAAACCAATGGGTGCAAACTGACAAACAAGTCACTGATGACATTCCCTGTGGCATGCCTGGCAACAGGACACTCTTTCAGTCTCTTGTAAACAAATACAGAGCAAGCGGTTCACAACAATATCCATCATCAAAACGCATGGACTGAATCTCTTTCTTCTCTTCCCATGTAGGTTAAGGCTAAAAATAGAAATAACTAAGGAAATCCAGATTTGACTTGCTCTTTTCTAACCAGCTCTGGTGATTTTTGTGATCAATGGCTTTGTGTAGCCTGCATAGGCTGAGAGGCTGTAAAGCTCCAACCATCCCCCCCCCCCCCTCTCATCTCAACATTTGATGAGTTTTGGTATTTACCTCCACAAGGAGGTTGGTTATGTTTTACCCTCAGTTCATTAATTACTTATTCAGCAAGATTACTCAAAAGTTAAAATGGATTTGGATGAAATTGGGTGCAAAGCCAGGGTTTCACCCAAGGAACAGTCCATTTCATTTTTGAGGCCGCTTGATATCTCGTTTTGGAATTACAACCAAAAAGAGAATGTGTTATCTGTTAAGTAGTTTGGGAACTGGAAGTATAGACATTTTATTGCACATCATGAAGTTGAAGATGTAAAACTATTGATGACGAGGGTGCATGCATTCCATACTTGGTTATTGCTTTCAGCCAATAAACTAAACTAAACTTCATGGAGTCAGGCCGAGCTATCACAGCATGCTGCCTTTATTAATTCTACAGGCCATGGAAGAGAAATTTTGGCTTTCATGGCTGAGGTTTGCAGTCTCAGAGAGCGCTCTCTAGTTCAGGGTTTGTGTTAATAAATCCTAACAAAGTGTATATAGACAGGCATAGAGTCCCGCTGCATCCAAACTTCTGCATGACAATAACTTTCTTCATCAAACTTTTGTTCTAATCTTCTCCTACCAATAAACCAACAAAGACATTTTCAAAACTGTTCAATGCTACATCTCACCAGCACAATATGCTACTTACCAAATTCATAGTCCGCTACTCACATACCACAAAGCTGTGATGATCTCAAAGAAAGTGCACCCAACACTTCAGATCTTTCCAAGAGGGGACTGGGGGAGAAAGGCTGGATGAGCTTTGGAAACATGGACACTTACTGCCCGACACCTGGGTAACCTTGGACTGGGGGAGAAAGGCTGGACGAGCTTTGGAAACATGGACACTTACTGCCCGACACCTGGGTAACCTTGGACTGGGGGAGAAAGGCTGGACGAGCTTTGGAAACATGGACACTTACTGCCCGACACCTGGGTAACCTTGGACTGGGGGAGAAAGGCTGGACGAGCTTTGGAAACATGGACACTTACTGCCCGACACCTGGGTAACCTTCTTGGTCTTTCTTTGGAAACATGGACACTTACTGCCCGACACCTGGGTAACCTTGGACTGGGGGAGAAAGGCTGGACGAGCTTTGGAAACATGGACACTTACTGCCCGACACCTGGGTAACCTTGGACTGGGGGAGAAAGGCTGGACGAGCTTTGGAAACATGGACACTTACTGCCCGACACCTGGGTAACCTTGGACTGGGGGAGAAAGGCTGGACGAGCTTTGGAAACATGGACACTTACTGCCCGACACCTGGGTAACCTTGGACTGGGGGAGAAAGGCTGGACGAGCTTTGGAAACATGGACACTTACTGCCCGACACCTGGGTAACCTTGGACTGGGGGAGAAAGGCTGGACGAGCTTTGGAAACATGGACACTTACTGCCCGACACCTGGGTAACCTTGGACTGGGGGAGAAAGGCTGGACGAGCTTTGGAAACATGGACACTTACTGCCCGACACCTGGGTAACCTTGGACTGGGGGAGAAAGGCTGGACGAGCTTTGGAAACATGGACACTTACTGCCTGACACCTGGGTAACCTTCTTGGTCTTTCCAAGAGGGGACTGGGGGAGAAAGGCTGGACGAGCTTTGGAAACATGGACACTTACTGCCCGACACCTGGGTAACCTTGGACTGGGGGAGAAAGGCTGGACGAGCTTTGGAAACATGGACACTTACTGCCCGACACCTGGGTAACCTTCTTGGTCTTTCCAAGAGGGGACTGGGGGAGAAAGGCTGGACGAGCTTTGGAAACATGGACACTTACTGCCCGACACCTGGGTAACCTTGGACTGGGGGAGAAAGGCTGGACGAGCTTTGGAAACATGGACACTTACTGCCCGACACCTGGGTAACCTTCTTGGTCTTTCCAAGAGGGGACTGGGGGAGAAAGGCTGGACGAGCTTTGGAAACATGGACACTTACTGCCCGACACCTGGGTAACCTTGGACTGGGGGAGAAAGGCTGGACGAGCTTTGGAAACATGGACACTTACTGCCCGACACCTGGGTAACCTTGGACTGGGGGAGAAAGGCTGGACGAGCTTTGGAAACATGGACACTTACTGCCCGACACCTGGGTAACCTTCTTGGTCTTTCCAAGAGGGGACTGGGGGAGAAAGGCTGGACGAGCTTTGGAAACATGGACACTTACTGCCCGACACCTGGGTAACCTTGGACTGGGGGAGAAAGGCTGGACGAGCTTTGGAAACATGGACACTTACTGCCCGACACCTGGGTAACCTTGGACTGGGGGAGAAAGGCTGGACGAGCTTTGGAAACATGGACACTTACTGCCCGACACCTTGGTAACCTTGGACTGGGGGAGAAAGGCTGGACGAGCTTTGGAAACATGGACACTTACTGCCCGACACCTGGGTAACCTTGGACTGGGGGAGAAAGGCTGGACGAGCTTTGGAAACATGGACACTTACTGCCTGACACCTGGGTAACCTTCTTGGTCTTTCCAAGAGGGGACTGGGGGAGAAAGGCTGGACGAGCTTTGGAAACATGGACACTTACTGCCTGACACCTGGGTAACCTTCTTGGTCTTTCCAAGAGGGGACTGGGGGAGAAAGGCTGGACGAGCTTTGGAAACATGGACACTTACTGCCCGACACCTGGGTAACCTTGGACTGGGGGAGAAAGGCTGGACGAGCTTTGGAAACATGGACACTTACTGCCCGACACCTGGGTAACCTTGGACTGGGGGAGAAAGGCTGGACGAGCTTTGGAAACATGGACACTTACTGCCTGACACCCTGGGTAACCTTCTTGGTCTTTCCAAGAGGGGACTGGGGGAGAAAGGCTGGACGAGCTTTGGAAACATGGACACTTACTGCCCGACACCTGGGTAACCTTGGACTGGGGGAGAAAGGCTGGACGAGCTTTGGAAACATGGACACTTACTGCCCGACACCTGGGTAACCTTCTTGGTCTTTCCAAGAGGGGACTGGGGGAGAAAGGCTGGACGAGCTTTGGAAACATGGACACTTACTGCCCGACACCTGGGTAACCTTGGACTGGGGGAGAAAGGCTGGACGAGCTTTGGAAACATGGACACTTACTGCCTGACACCTGGGTAACCTTCTTGGTCTTTCCAAGAGGGGACTGGGGGAGAAAGGCTGGACGAGCTTTGGAAACATGGACACTTACTGCCCGACACCTGGGTAACCTTGGACTGGGGGAGAAAGGCTGGACGAGCTTTGGAAACATGGACACTTACTGCCCGACACCTGGGTAACCTTCTTGGTCTTTCCAAGAGGGGACTGGGGGAGAAAGGCTGGACGAGCTTTGGAAACATGGACACTTACTGCCTGACACCTGGGTAACCTTCTTGGTCTTTCCCATCAGGTGCATGGGCACTGCAATGTCCAGCTGCGGCACCTTCAGTGACTCCTGGGTGCGGGCCTGAGGAAAGAGCAGACGACAGCTTCATTGCAGTGAGTGAGTGCTTCAGGGTTCCTGCAGACTTCCAAATAACACATTACAAAACTTTTCCTCAGCTTTCAGAAAGTTTTATGATATTTTATCGTGCAAATCTGTGAAAATTTAAAGTTGTTTTGCACTGCTAGGGACTACAATTGAGATCTGGATCAACTTAATGCATCCCCAGCTAAATGACATTGCACACAACCAAGGAAAGTAACTCTGCATGCCATATGACAGGAAGTGATCACCCGCACGTTGATAAACACTATAAATAAAAACTTCTGCCTATGCAGAATTTCACAACTTTCCCATGAGTTTTCAGTTTTTGCCAAAATTTCATCCCTTTTCAAGGCCCATGAAAAATACTTGGCAAATTAAACAACTTTTCCACGTTTTTAATGACCGCAGGATCCCTGGTCACCTCAGGCTATGCTCTTGTTTTGCAACAGTCCAATTAAACTGTGAGTGTGGAACCTTGAGAAGAAATTGCTGATCTTCAAAACTCCTCAACTATAAGTAAACAAGAAGGGCAAAGCCCATACGACTCACATGCTTGACCTTGACCTTTACATGACATTGACCTTCAGGTGACCTTCAAGGTCAAGGTCAAACAACTAAACCTACCAATGACATCATACACTAAGAAATGCTTTACACTTTTTTCCTACCAAAATACATGTGACCTTGACCCAAGGTCAAGGTCATCCAAGGTCATGCAACACAAGCTGTTAATTCAAGACATAGGAAGCACAATGATGCTTATTGGCACTTTCTACCATGAGATATGGTCACTTTTAGTGGTTCACTACCCCATTTTGGTCACATTTCATAAGGGTCAAAGTGACCTTGACCTTGATGATATGTGACCAAATGTGTCTCATGATGAAAGTATAACATGTGCCCCACATAATTGTTAAGTTTGAAACAGTTATCTTCCATAGTTCAGGGTCAAGGTCACTTCAAAATATGTATAAAATCCAACTTTGAAGAGCTCCTGTGACCTTGACCTTGAAGCAAGGTCAACCAAACTGGTATCAAAAGATAGGGCTTACTTTGCCCTATATACCATAAATAGGTGAGGTATCCAATCTCAAAAACTTTAGAGAAAATTGAAAAAATGTGAAAAATGACTGTTTTTTAGACAACATTTATGGCCCCTGCGACCTTGACCTTGAAGCAAGGACAAGTCACTATGTACGTTTTTTTAGGCCTTGTCATCATACACCATCATGCCAAATTGGGTGTTGATAGACTTAATAGTCTCCGAGAAAAATCCAACGTTAAAGTTTTTCACGGACGCCCGGACGCCCGGACGCCCGGACGCCCGGACGGACGACACGGGTGAGTACATAGACTCACTTTTGCTTCGCATGTGAGTCAAAAATACCACATAATGAAAGAACACCAAGCAAGAAAAGGAAAATGGAACACAAAAAACAACCACAAAAACCCAAGCAGTTACAAAGAATCAGCATCTAAAGTGTTTATCAGTGAACAATATCAATCACATTACAACATTCAGAGTTTCAAAGCCAGGACAAAATTACATAAAAGAAAGACCTGCTCTAATTCAAGCAGCTTAAAGAGCTTCTGAAGCCTTAAACTAGTTAAAGACAATAGTTTACAAATACAATACATGCTCCTATGCAAACATACACACTGAGCAAATGCTTGCCTCTACAATACATGCTCCTATGCAAACATACACACTGAACAAATGCTCACCTCTACAATACATGCTCCTATGCAAACATACACACTGAACAAATGCTTACCTCTAATACATGCTCCTATGCAAACATACACACTGAGACATTGAGCAAATGCTTACCTCTATTATACATGCTCCTATGCAAACATACACACTGAGACATTGAGCAAATGCTTACCTCTACTATACATGCTCCTATTCAAACATACACACTGAGCAAATGCTTACCTTTACAATACATGCTCCTAGGCAAACATACACACTGAGCAAATGCTCTACAATATTTGCTCTTATGCAAACATACACAATGACTGACAGAGCAAATGTTTACCTCTACAATACATGCTCCTATGCAAACATACACATTGAGCAAATGCTTATCTCTACAATAATAAAGTGATGAAGCCGAGGGGAGTTGGTAAGGGTTCAGGGCTGAGATACCGAAGCCACAACTGCTTTGCACAGCCTTTTTATTACTTCTTCATGGCAGGTACATTATATCATAGCCAGTGTCTGGCGAGACCGACGTGGCAAGTGTCTGTCCAGACAGTCTGTCTCAGACAACATGAAATCTCCTCTCCCCAGCATGCATTGGGCCCCGCTATATCAAGGTGACCACAAGTGATACCCTCCAGGGTGGTCCCGACTGGCAAGCCAGTATCTTAACAAAATAATCTATTCTAATTAAGAGCAATAGAACAGCAGGTGGGCCGGCGACCCCGGGGTCTGACCCCTAATGATAAGGAATGCCCATTGACAGCGTGTGAAGAGGAAACAGTGAGGTGGCCGAACCAAGAGAGGGAGGGAGGAAGAGAGGAAGAGAGGAAGAGAGAGAGAGAGAGAGAGAGAGAGAGAGAGAGAGAGAGAGAGAGAGAGAGAGAGAGAGAGAGAGGTTAGCCTCGACAGTGAAGGAGGGGGAATAGGGAGAGTGAGTGTCCCCCTTCACAATAATAATAATAATAATAATTCATAGTATTTATAATGCGCCTTATCCAGTGGCTCTAAGCTCATATGACAACATATAATACAAACAAGAATGGCAAAGCCCATACGACTCACATGCTTGACCTTGACCTTTATATGACCTTGACCTTCAGGTGACCTTCAAGGTCAAGGTCAAACAACTAAACCTACCAATGACATCATACACTAAGAAATGCTTTACACTTTTTTCCTACCAAAATACACGTGACCTTGACCCAAGGTCAAGGCCATCCAAGGTCATGCAACACAAAGCTCTTAATTCAAGACATAGGAAGCACAATGGTGATTATTGGCACTTTCTACCATGAGATATGGTCACTTTTAGTGGTTCACTACCACATTTTGGTCACATTTCATAAGGGTCAAAGTGACCTTGACCTTGATGATATGTGACCAAATGTGCCTCATGATGAAAGTATAACATGTGCCCCACATAATTATTAAGTTTGAAACAGTTATCTTCCATAGTTCAGGGTCAGGGTCACTTCAAAATATGTATACAATCCAACTTTGAAGAGCTCCTGTGACCTTGACCTTGAAGCAAGGTCAACCAAGCTGGTATCAAAAGATAGGGATTACTTTGCCCTATATACCAAATATAGGTCAGGTATACAATCTCAAAAACTTCAGAGAAAATTGAGACAAGAAGGGCAAAGCCCATACGACTCACATGCTTGACCTTGACCTTTATATGACATTGACCTTCAGGTGACCTTCAAGGTCAAGGTCAAACAACTAAACCTACCAATGACATCATACACTAAGAAATGATTTACAAACTTTTTCCTACCAAAAATACACGTGACCTTGACCCAAGGTCAAGGTCATCCAAGGTCATGCAACACAAAGCTCTTAATTCAAGACATAGGAAGCACAATGGTGCTTATTGGCACTTTCTACCATGAGATATGGTCAATTTTAGTGGTTCACTACCACATTTTGGTCACATTTCATAAGGGTCAAAGTGACCTTGACCTTGACGATATGTGACCAAATGTGTCTCATGATGAAAGTATAACATGTGCCCCACATAATTATTAAGTTTGAAACAGTTATCTGCCATAGTTCAGGGTCAAGGTCACTTCAAAATATGTATACAATCCAACTTTGAAGAGCTCCTGTGACCTTGACCTTGAAGCAAGGTCAACCAAACTGGTATCAAAAGATAGGGCTTGCTTTGACCTATATACCACTTGTAGCTAAGGTCGCCATTCTCAATAACGTGGGAGAAAATTGGGAAAATGTGAAAAATGACTGTTTTTGAGACCACATTTATGGCTCCTGTGACCTTGACCTTGAAGCAAGGTCAAGTCACTATGTATGTTTTTTGAGGCCTTGTCATCATACACCATCATGCCACATTTGGTGTTGATAGACTTAATAGTCTCCGAGAAAAATCCAACGTTTAAGTTTTTTACGCCCGGACGGACGGACGGACGGACGCCCGGACGGACAGACGACACGGCTCAGTACATAGACTCACTTTTGCTTCGCATGTGAGTCAAAAACAGAGAGAGATCCATATTTACCTGGATGTTTTCAGCAATCATCTTGTCAAAGGCACTCATGAAATCCTCATCCTCCTGGCACTGGATGTGCTTGGGGTGACCAGTCAGCACCGTCATCTGCATGACAACGGTCAAGTCACCCTTTAACTAGTCATGGCATGTCTCATAACGTACAAACATCAGGTGCTCAAGACAGTAATCTCCCCTTCTGGGGAACTGTGGCAACAATGGCGCGTGCGCACACACACACACTTGCACACACACACTTGCACACACACACACACACATGCACACACACACACTTGCACACACACACACACACTTGCACACACACACACACACACACACACACACAGAGGCACACACATACACACACACACACACACACACACACACACACACAGGCACAGACACAGACAAACACACAATCCCACATCATCTATGATACAATGTGATGTGAACACCGTGGTCAACTAGAGAAGCTGAGCAAGGTCACTCCAAGAGTCCACGACTGCCACTCCACACATCCCTAGATTGCCATTCCACATGGTCCCAGACTGCCACTCCACACGTCCCCAGACTGCCACTCCACACATCCCCAGACTGCCACTCCACATGGTCCCAGACTGCCACTCCACATGGTCCCAGACTGCCACTCCACATGGTCCCAGACTGCCACTCCACACATTCCCAGACTGCCACTCCACACATCCCTAGACTGCCACTCCACATGGTCCCAGACTGCCACTCCACATGGTCCCAGACTGCCACTCCACATGGTCCCAGACTGCTACTCCACACCTCCCCGACTGCCACTCCACATGGTCCCTGACTGCCACTCCACATGGTCCCAGACTGCCACTCCACACATCCCCAGACTGCCACTCCACATGGTCCCAGACTGCCACTCCACATGGTCCCAGACTGCCACTCCACACATCCCCAGACTGCCACTCCACATGGTCCCAGACTGCCACTCCACATGGTCCCAGTCTGCCACTCCACATGGTCCCTGACTGCCACTCCACACATCCCCAGACTGCCACTCCACACATCCCCAGACTGCCACTCCACATGGTCCCTGACTGCCACTCCACATGGTCCGAGACTACCACTCCACTTGGTCCCAGACTGCCACTCCACATGGTCCCAGACTGCCACTCCACATGGTCCCAGACTGCCACTCCACATGGTCCCAGACTGCCACTCCACATGGTCCCAGACTGCCACTCCACACATTCCCAGACTGCCACTCCACATGGTCCCAGACTGCCACTCCACATGGTCCCAGACTGCCACTCCACACATCCACAGACTGCCACTCCACATGGTCCCAGACTGCCACTCCACACATTCAAAGACTGCCACTCCACACATCCCCAGGCTGCCACTCCACTTGGTCCCAGACTGCCACTCCACATGGTCCCAGACTGCCACTCCACACATTCCCAGACTGCCACTCCACACGCTCCCAGACTGCCACTCCACATGGTCCCAGACTGCCACTCCACATGGTCCCAGACTGCCACTCCACACATTCCCAGACTGCCACTCCACATGGTCCCAGACTGCCACTCCACATGGTCCCAGACTGCCACTCCACATATCCCCAGGCTGCCACTCCACATGGTCCCAGACTGCCACTCCACATGTCCCCAGACTGCCACTCCACACGCTCCCAGACTGCCACTCCACACGCTCCCAGACTGCCACTCCACATGGTCCCAGACTGCCACTCCACACGCTTCCAGACTGCCACTCCACACGCTCCCAGACTGCCACTCCACATGGTCCCAGACTGCCACACCACATGGTCCCTGACTGCCACTCCACACGTTCCCAGACTGCCACTCCACATGGTCCCAGACTGCCACTCCACACATCCCCAGACTGCCACTCCACATGGTCCCAGACTGCCACTCCACATGGTCCCAGACTGCCACTCCACAAGGTCCCAGACTGCTACTCCACACCTCCCCGACTGCCACTCCACATGGTCCCAGACTGCTACTCCACACATCCCCAGGCTGCCACTCCACATGGTCCCAGACTGCCACTCCACATGGTCCCAGACTGCCACTCCACATGGTCCCAGACTGCCACTCCACACATTCCCAGACTGCCACTCCACATGGTCCCAGACTGCCACTCCACACATCCCCAGACTGCCACTCCACATGGTCCCAGACTGCCACTCCACATGGTCCCAGACTGCCACTCCACACATTCCCGGACTGCCACTCCACATGGTCCCAGACTGCCACTCCACATGTTCCCAGACTGCCACTCCACATGTTCCCAGACTGCCACTCCACATGGTCCCAGACTGCCACTTCACATGGTCCCAGACTGCCACTCCACACATTCCCACACTGCCACTCCACATGGTCCCAGACTGCCACTCCACATGTCCCCAGACTGCCACTCCACATGTTCCCAGACTGCTACTCCACACGGTCCCAGACTGCCACTCCACACGCTCCCAGACTGCCACTCCACACGCTCCCAGACTGCCACTCCACATGGTCCCTGACTGCCACTCCACATGGTCCCTGACTGCCACTCCACACATTCCCAGACTGCCACTCCACATGGTCCCAGACTGCCACTCCACACTGTCCCAGACTGCCACTCCCCACGCTCCCAGACTGCCACTCCACACGTTCCCAGACTGCCACTCCACACACTGCCACACTGCCAGCAAGCCAGCACTGACCTGGTCCTCCGTCTCATCCTCCCCTGCAGATTCCATCAGGTCATCGTCCCCACAGCTGGAGCTGCCCATGTTCTCCATGTCCTGCAGAAATCACAGAGCCAGTTACTGCAGGCAGCTCTTCCACAGCAGTATCACTTGCCAATCTTCTCTGGCAGTTTTGCACACCGGCGCACACTACACAAGTAGTTCTCACGGCTGCCCTCTCAGCGATACACCGTTGTCTCTTATGAAACAAGGTAGTTCTTTCTGGAAGATTCTTTAAGGATACATATATTCCAAGACAGTCTCCCAAGGGAGCTATTTCAGATGCACAAAAGATAATTATATCAATAAGCATATCATTTCCAATAACTATGTGACATTAAGACATTTTAATCACAGACCTCTCTGTCTGTCTCTGTCAGTCTGTCTGTCTCTCTGTGCCTTCCTCTTACTCACACCATACACTTTACTGTGTAATTCACCAAACCCATGACTATTCATGGAATGCACATGCATGCACACATATGTGCACATGCTCACACACATACATACACACATACACACACAGAGCATATCTGAACAGGACACCCAATCCTAGTACAGTATGTCGAAGTCCCAAACTACAAGACTACACCCTCAGGCAGCCAACCTGCTCAGGTTTGCATAGGAATGGTAGTGAAGTGGTTAGGGGACGGGTGCAGATTGATGTGCAAAAGCTTGATGGCTTGTGATGGCTCTTCCTCTTACTTCTAAACCCAGTTCCACATAAGGCAGGCAGGCGGGGGGGGAAGCCCTCTCTCCAGCTACTTTGTTGTATGGTGAGATAGTTACCTTGGTGTGTCTAGATAGCTCCCACTGCTTCAGATTGAATATTAGGGAGACTGATCCGCGCAGCCAAAATCCATTCCAAACAAGACATTTTCGATGCTACAAATCAATTGAGCAGACATGTTGAGTGAAAAATGTCTGTGAGGTAGACACATTTTCAAATTGCAAGAAATTATTTTAAAATAATTTACAAATTCATAAAGCAAGCTCATAATGCTAAAATGTTCTTCTGACAACTGCAGGAAAGGTGAATGATAGAATTACATTCTACCATGATGTGGTTAAAATTCCACATCTATCCTTTAAAGAAAAGCTTTTTTTCTCTTTTGATCCAACTGTGTGGGGTGATTGGGGGTGGGGTGATTGGGAGTGGAGTGATTGGGGGTGGGGTGATTGGGGGTGGGGTGATTGGAGGTGGGGTGATTGGGGGTGGGGTGATTGGGGGTGGGGTGATTGGGGGTGGTGTGATTGGGGGTGGGGTGATTGGGGGTGGGGTGATTGGGGGTGGGGTGATTGGGGGTGGGGTGATTGGGGGTGGGGTGATTGGGGGTGGGGTGATTGGGGGTGGGGTGATTCGGGGTGGGGTGATTGGGGGTGGGATGATTGGGGGTGGGGTGATTGGGGGTGGGGTGATTGGGGGTGGGGTGATTGGGGGTGGGGTGATTGGGGGTGGGGTGATTGGGGGTGGGGTGATTGGGGGTGGGGTGATTGGGGGTGGGGTGATTGGGGGTGGGGTGATTGGGGGTGGGGTGATTGGGGGTGGGGTGAGTGGGGGTGGGGTGATTGGGGGTGGGGTGATTGGGGGTGGGGTGATTGGGGGTGGGGTGATTGGGGGTGGGGTGATTGGGGGTGGGGTGATTGGGGGTGGGGTGATTGAAGGTATTGGAGGTAGTGATGGTAAGGCAAAAAGAAAAGGAGCATTTTGTTCCCAAAACAATGCCGAAACCAAAAAAAGTCCTCCATCAAAGTTTGGTTAAAGCCAACTTAAAAGAAAAAGTTTGGCAACCTTTCATGAGGGAAGTGGGAAAAAATATAATGACAACTGAACTAGTGATCAAGGTAATGAAAAGCATGCCCTACAAAAAGCTTCACTGCAAACATTCACAAATTTTCACAATGCCAATGGAAGCTGGCCAAAATTTGTTAGTTACAAAGTTATGATGGATTTAGTCAAGACTGCATAGCACATGACCATAAGCAACATCTACAGGGTTCATGGCATGAAAAAAAGTCAGTTGACACAACAAAAGTAATGCACGTTGCTTTTCAATGGGACAGAGAGAGCCAAACACCCAATACACTTACACACCTGCACATTGCTGTCATCAAATGAGGAACCCCTCTAGCACCACTGTGGGCCAGGGACTCTGAAGACACTTTACCCTTTCATTCCAATGTCTCTGCCCATGACCTAACATTGGGTTTGAAGCCAGAGGCCAAATTGTTTGTTAGTCATGTTTGAAAAAGCTATGCAGTGAGTAGTATTTCCTTTCTGAGGCGAAAGTTTAGTTCTGGTAGTCGTTATGTCTGATTATGCTTCTTAGTTCTAGACACGAAGCCAACAAATTCACTCTGTTCCCTTTTAGGGCTCAGTGGAGGAGCGGTCAGCATGCTCAGCCTGCAGTGGCTGGCGGCTAGTGGGTGCGGCAGTCTAGGCTGCACTGTTCAAGAGTTGCATTCTTGGGTAAGATGCTTAACTCATACTGTCACTCCCCACCCAGGAGTAAAACTGGGGTGCCTGTGAGGGCAGCGATGACCTCCTATAGTGCGAGTAACCCTTGTACGCAGCCATGAGCAAGCATCAGGTTGGAATATTCCCCAGGGAGTGGAGTTGGTGCTGGTACCTGACAGTGTATGTCTTATCTGTCACTGTGTTTGTAGTCAGGCGCCAGTGAAAGATTGATCACGTGGCCCAGTGATTGGGGGGTAAAGTGAAAAGTGGTTTGGGGGATGAGTCTCTATGTAAAACTAGAATTTCCCCTCCTTACCTTTAGTTAATGCCAGTTAATGCCAGTCATCAGATGGCACTAAATGAACCTAAAATGTTTCTGATGTGTAGGATAAGAAAAGTATTTACACTTGTTACTCCAATAGTATTTGTACTAAATATTTCTCTTTACCTATGAACTAATTAATTTTTTAAAAATTAAGTGACACTGCAGGAGGAATTGTGACACGATTTTGGTGATACTGTGCTATAATTAACTAATTTACAGAAGTTGCAACTGGACTTTAAAGCCGCTCAAACTGTTCATAAGTATACAATAACAAATTAATTTTCTCAAAATGACCTGGTGATGATATATATTAGCACTCCCCGAGTAACAAAACACACAGTACTGAGGAACACAAAGGGGTTAGTTGTGACCCTGCCATGTGCAGCAAGAATCAATGCTCAAGGGAACCTGGCAATAATCTGCCAAATACAACTGCATCCCTCAACAACGAGGACCCCTGATCACCTACCTTGGTAGAAAACCTCTCCTGATTAACAGGTCAACCCTACTGACTAGAGACTGCGTGCTACACCTGGTCTTCACTGACCTTCGTGAGAAACTTTGTGCTTTTCTCATGCACTTTCCGTAATGTATGTTGGAATGCTGATACACACGGTGCTTACATGCATGTCAATATGAATGGGTAAATACACAGGGCTTATTTGAGAGTCTGCATGTTTCTATGTTAATCATGTGCACACGTGTACAATTACTGAGGGGTGTGCATACTTTTGCACATTTGTGAAGGCAAGTGTTTCTTGCTGATCATCCAGCACATAATCAGACTAAATGTGCTGGTAAATCAAACATTAATCCTGGGCTAAGATTTGACAGTTTGCAAGCTTGCATAAATGAAAGTGTGTATCTCCATACATATGAATGCATGTTTGTATGCGTAATATGTTATACATGCATTTCTGAATATATGTGTGTGTGTGTGCATGCATGTATGTGTATGTGCAAGTAAGAGAGTGCTGTGTATGTGTGCGCAAGTGTGTGTGTGTGTGTATGTGTGGAGGGTGTATTTGTGCATGCATACATGTACATGCTTACATCTGTGTGCATGCACAAATGTGTACATGCCAGTGTATATGAGGTTGGTGTGACATATGAAAGTAACCAAGACAGACACAGAGAGAGAGAGAGAGAGAGAGAGAGAGAGAGAGAGAGAGAGAGAGAGAGAGAGAGAGAGAGAGAGAGAGAGAGAGAGAGAGGAGCAGGATTCCTACCTCGGTGGAGTGGCTGCCTGTCTGACTGGGGCTGTGCTCACTGCCCTGACTGGTCTCACTCAGGCGCTCATCAAGTGACACACCCCGCACACCCTGACTGAGCTCATCACCTGCAGGCAGAGAGTCATGAATCACTGCACACGCATCATCACAGATAACTGCTCACACAGAGACATCCTCCACATGCCCTGACCAGGAATCATCACCTAAGGCACACACAGTGTCATAGTATGCTGCAGAAACAGACATACGGTTCATAGAGGCAGTTACAGCAATAAGCCGTCACATACATAAAGTTATCATCCATCATAGACTGTAGTGCTCACAATGCAGAATGACAGATGTTGGCAACCACTAGATGTTTTTACAGAGTAAATTGGAAAACGAAGTAGACTACAAGAAGATTGTTACATTCATTTGACAGATACCTTACACTGCTTGAGGAAGAACAAGTTGGGTCTCACTTATGCATTGAAACAGAATTCATAGGTTTCCTCAAAGAAATGTTCCTTTCAGTCACTCGACTGCATCATCTCAGTGAAAACTTCCATCAACGGGCTGTATCTGAATTGCTTAACATTAAAACCATGATACAAATTACATTGGTTGTATCTGCTTGAAGTGAAGGAAACAATGTCGAGGACCCTAGTTATGGACACATGGAATGCAGAACTTATTCTGACAGAGCAGGGGACAGTTGCCTAGTCAGGCTCCAGATGACAGATGAGTGGATGGGAAATGCCACAAACAGCTTCTGAGGGAGCAAGAATGCAGGCACTGTCAAGTGGAGAGGCAAACTCACTCTGGAAGTACTCCTCCGACTCCTGAATGGTGGCCAGTCCATCTCCATCTGTCACCGAGTCTGTGTCATCCGTCTCCACTATTGGCATCACGGAAGCTGTGGATGCAAGCAATCAGCACTACAGATTGTTCTATGGTGATCAACATTCCCTGTAGTCAGTCTCTTGGTTATACAAAGCTCCTTCTACAGTGAGGTACTCTGTGGTATTTCAAAAAATAATATTTTAATACTACAGACTGTAGCAAATGAAAGATGGACAGAAGAAGACACTTTTTTTGAGAGCATACAGAAGAAACCTAATCAACACATTTTTGGGGGTGGGTAGGGAAAGGAAGAGATGACTTGTAACAAGTAAACTTGAATGAATATGCAGAAAGCCATACCTTGCAATACAAAACATTTAAACAAAAAATTCCTATGCATTGTCATACAATTCATTCCAGATGGGAGATGGGAAAAAACTAGACTAAAACACATACACACAGAGAGAGAGAGAGAGAGAGAGAGAGAGAGAGAGAGAGAGAGAGAGAGAGAGAGAGAGAGACAGACAGAGAGAGAGAGGGAGAGAGAGAGAGAGAGAGAGAGAGAGAGAGAGAGAGAGAGAGAGAGAGAGAGAGAGAGAGAGAGAGAGAGACAGACAGACAGAGACACAGAGAGAGAGAGAGAGAGAGAGAGAGAGAGAGAGAGAGAGAGAGAGAGAGACAGAGAGAGAGAGAGAGAGAGAGAGAGAGAGAGAGACAGAGAGAGAGAGAGAGAGAGAGACAGAGAGAGAGAGAGAGAGAGAGAGAGAGAGAGAGAGAGAGAGAGAGAGAGAGAGAGAGAGAGAGAGAGAGAGAGAGAGAGAGAGAGAGACAGAGAGAGAGAGAGAGACAGAGAGACAGAGAGAGAGACAGAGAGAGAGAGAGAGAGAGAGAGAGAGAGAGAGAGAGAGAGAGAGAGAGAGAGAGAGAGAGAGAGAGAGAGAGAGAGAGAGAGAGAGAGAGAGAGAGAGAGAGAAAGACAAACACAGAGAAAGAGGGAGGGGGTGGGTGGGAAAGAGGCCGAGTCTCAAACATCCCCTGAGACAGATTCCTTACCCAGCTTGTTCTTGTATTCCAGTTCCAGCTGCTCTGCTGCCTTGCAGCATTCCTCATGGTTCTCAAACATCTTCAGTTTGGGCCGCACTATCTCCAGCGTGTCTATCACCAGGTTCTCAATGTCCACAGGGAAGGGGTGGTCCTCGATCCACACAGGGTTATTCTTCTTGAACCAGTAGTACCGCTGTGGGAAGATGCAGTGACAGATACAGTGTTGAAATACTGAGTACCACAGTGCAAATGTAAAAGATGGGTTTGTCTGTGATGGAACCCGGCAATGATAATAAAATACAGACACCAGTAAAAATTTACTATGGAACAGCCATCATTCTCAATGGACTAGACACCATGGAAGGAGAATTAAAAAGATGTGACAACTACAAAAGCTTCCTATTTATTTAAAAAAAATAAATTTTGTTGCATAAATTGTCAATAAATTTGAAGAAATTTTAACTAATTTCTATGTTTTCCTGACATACTTACCAGTAGACAAACCAGTGATATATGACCTTCTGACCTTGAAAAAAGAATTTGCAAAATTCATACCCACACGTGCCTGCCTGCAACGGCCAATCTGATTGGTCGAGACATGGCGCTAGGGACGCCGCGAGCAAAGGGAGGTAACTCCCAGTGCACCGCGTCACCACCCGCCAGGTATAAATAGCGCAGACAGAGCACGTTCCATCTCTTTGAC
>JAWQFJ010002014.1:78148-93148 GCA_034096865.1 Theodoxus fluviatilis
AGGTCAGAAGGTCATATATCACTGGTTTGTCTACTGGTAAGTTGGAGGGAAAACACATTCTTTGACATAACCATTCTTTGAAATAACCTAATGCACATGTAACCAGTCCCACTGCAGTGTTGTACATGTAATCATTTTCTATGATTGTATTGAGGCCAGAAGAGACAGACCTGGAAGTAGACAAGGAAGCAGTCCAGCTTCTTCTTGCTGGAGCCCTTGCTGAAGTACTGGCCGCACGTCTCCAGCAGCACACACACCAGCCTGATCCTGAACAGGTGCTCAGGGGCGTCCAGCGTAGAGCCTGCTGCATCTGCAGGCAACCACAATGAAGCTTAAGAAAGAAACACACACACACATGTGCACACACACACACACACACACTCACATCATACACTTAGACAACATTCACACTGATGACACAAATATAGACAACACACACACACACACACACACACACACACACACACACACACACACACACACACACACACACACACAGAGCGACAGTCACACACACACACACACACAGACCACACACACATATGACACACTCACACACCACACTCCATCAAGACGGCCGAATACTCACCATCCTGGGAGACCCCAAAGGTGATGAGGGAGTAGAGAGTCTTGAAGATGACAGAGGACTCCACCATGCGGTAGTTGTACAGCTCCCCCAGGTACTTGACACAGCTCACTCGGCGCTGGTTGTACTTGGGATGGTTCACCTGTCACAGCATCAGGGCCACAGTGCAAAGGCATGCAGCATGTCACAGACCATTGTCACTAAAGATGACAAGTGTCCAAAGAGCTAACAAAGCTTGGATGGTATGTAGTATCAGGGGAAAAAGTGAGACAAGGGTTTTATTATTTTCACTAAACTCATCCTCATTGAATGATTGATCCCTTGAATATCTACAGATGACGACTTTACTATATGTCTTGTTTTCCAAGTCTTTCCTGCCCATCTAGTCTGGTTTGTTTGCTCTCTGCATGCAAACACATCATATAAACATACACATGGATGTGTGTGTGTGTGTGTGTGTGTGTGTGCGCGCGCACATGTGCATGCATGCACGTGAGTCTGTGGTTTTGACTAGACTTCTGGCTCTGTAGCTATGCATCAGTCGATCTCTTTTGGCTTAGGGAGTCAATATTGTCTGTCTGCACATCTGTTTGTTAGCCAACACTTTTCATCAGCTCAACTGTGTATCTACTATTACCTGGTGTGTGTGTCTGTGTGTGTGTGTGTGTGTGTGTGTGTGTGTGTGTGTGTGTGTGTGTGCGTGCGCGTCTTTGTGTGCATGCATGTGTCTATGTGTGCATGCATGTGAGTGTGCCTTCATGTATGTGTGTCCATGTGTACATACCTCCATCCCAAGCCTGATATCCTCCAAGACACCATCCACCACCTGGATGGCTACATGCTCCTGAAAACATGAGGAAAAAGTTTTTGTTGTGCACATTCACTTTTGCCTGTGTACATGCTTCCATCTCTAAACAGCTTGCCTGTAAGCATCAAGCCACCATTTGAGTTTCTATATCACAGCTGAAGTCTTGACCATTTAATTCAGTCACAAACTAAGAAGCAAGCAACTTTATTCACATGATCCTTTTCAACAGTTTTTCTTTCCCTAAGCTGCTGAGAGGGGAGAGGCACACTCACGTGGTACGGTGCAAGGCCAGCTAAAACGTTGGCTGCACAGTGGATGGAGTTGTACCGCACATTCCACACGCCAATCAGACACTTGGTGGTATAGAAGGCAACCTGCAGTAAACACATACATGTACATCAATGCCAAAGCAACAACTTATTGTCAAGCGGACAGGAGTAGACTAACACACAGAGCTGCCAACCCACCATCATGCCAAAGAGTAGCATCCAGAGCTTTTTAAAGTAGCATTTAAGACATAGGCGTAGCACACACACGCAGAAGAGGGAAAATGTCAAACAAAAGTGTTTATGATACAGTACTGCCTAGGCATAATTTATTCAGGGTGAAGAACAGCTAGGGGAAAAAAAACTCTGAAAAAGGCCGGGGTCCAGGGGCCACCAAGGCACCGGTGGGGTCCAGGGGCAACGCCCTGGTGGGGGTTCGACCACATCCGTACTCCTGTGCAATCGCGTTCCCAGGAAACATTTTCCGAAAAAGTGGCCCCGCGTGATCTGCTGCACTGATAGGCATATTGTGTTCCACAAGGAACGATGTGAACAAACATTCTGCTAAAATGACTGATTGATCGTCCTCTACAGTCGCTGGCTTGAAATAGGCAGTGAGCGGTTTGCTTGGGTTTTCCGCGGCTTCTTCTTGTGTGTGGCAGTACCCACGTGTTTCTCGATGTCAAACCGACCCCCGTGAGCAATTAAAAAATCGGACTGACAGTACGTGCGTCTTGCGGCTGAGGAGTTATTTGCAGATCTGACGATACATGGATAATCCTTGGTGTAGTCTGCTTTAAACTGCTGACAACTGGGTCGAGACTTTGGTGCCTTCTTTGGAGGAGTAGCAGCGAGATCGACAGTTTCTATGGGTGTCTTTTGCTTCGACGCCATTTTTACGGTCAAACAACTGCGCTTCGGGTATTTCCGGCATTTCTGCCCGGGGGTTAAAACGCAACGCGATTGGTCGGTTACAGTACACGATTCTACGTGAAGGTCAAAATATCAGTTCGAGGCTGGCACGCGGGTCGCTCGCTTTTTCATGAATGGATTTTTTAAGGTCTAAAAAAAAAAAAACGTCATTTTTTTAAAAATCTTAGTTTTCCGAACGATCGTAGCATCGTGGCAAGCATATCGAAACCGTAGCATGCTACACCTAAATCGAAGTACTTGGCAGCTCTGAACACAGCACTATAAATCATGCAGATCCAGAAAATGAATCTCCTGCAATGATTAGTGTCTATTTCTGCCAAACGTGTTGTCTAAAACAACACAGAAAAATAGACCTAGTAAAAAATTCAGGCTCACATGTCGAGCGCTTATAACTTTCTGACAACTGATGCTCATGGAAGCACTTTTCATCATTATCATAAGACAGGAATGCTCATTCTACAATATGAAGCTTGAATAATCAACACTTTAATGTGACCATTACAAAAAGAAAAAAATACTACCTCTGTATTATCCCAATCCAGTTTCCTCATCTGCCTGAGAATCTGAAAAGAAAGAAAGAAAAATCGACTCACATGCTTGACCTTGACCTTTATATGACCTTGACCTTCAGGTGACCTTCAAGGTCAAGGTCAAACAACTAAACCTACCAATGACATCATACACAAAGAAATGCTTTACACATTTTTCCTACCAAAATACATGTGACCTTGACCCAAGGTCAAGGTCATCCAAGGTCATGCAACACAAAGCTGTTAATTCAAGACATAGGAAGCACAATGGTGCTTATTGGCACTTTCTACCATGAGATATAGTCACTTTTAGTGGTTCACTACCCCATTTTTGTCACATTTCATAAGGGTCAAAGTGACCTTGACCTTGATGATATGTGACCAAATGTGTCTCATGATGAAAGTATAACATGTGCCCCACATAATTATTAAGTTTTGAAACAGTTATCTTCCATAGTTCAGGGTCAAGGTCACTTCAAAATATGTATACAATCCAACTTTGAAGAGCTCCTGTGACCTTGACCTTGAAGCAAGGTCAACCAAACTGGTATCAAAAGATAGGGCTTGCTTTGACCTATATACCACTTGTAGCTAAGGTCGCCATTCTCAATAACGTGGGAGAAAATTGGGAAAATGTGAAAAATGACTGTTTTTGAGACCACATTTATGGCTCCTGTGACCTTGACCTTGAAGCAAGGTCAAGTCACTATGTATGTTTTTTGAGGCCTTGTCATCATACACCATCATGCCACATTTGGTGTTGATAGACTTAATAGTCTCCGAGAAAAATCCAACGTTTAAGTTTTTTACGGACGCCCGGACGCCCGGACGCCCGGACGGACGCCCGGACGGACGGACGGACGACACGGCTCAGTACATAGACTCACTTTTGCTTCGCATGTGAGTCAAAAATCAACACGTCATCTTTAGTTTTATGACAAGGAAGCTTTTGGCATGATTAGTTTATTAACCCTCAGAGTGCTGTGATAACAACAACAACAACACAAAGCACACTTCAAGTGCACTGGCATTGATGGCAAACTGGCTCTGATGTGTGCTGTGCTCCCATTGGTTGATAGAACCAATAGAGAGTGAGCTTAGTGAAGGTACTGTCAAGATGGTGAAAATTTGGACTGTAGCACTCTGCAGTCACAGTCTGAACGTTCAGATGGTGGCACTCCAAGGGTTAATAGGCAAATTCAAGATATCGGTTTTCAGATGACAAATTAATTGGGTCAGATGTTGGTTGAGTTGATGGTAGTGATGGTAGTAATGGCAGGAGGGAGGTTTACGAAGGAGGAGAAGAGGGAAAGGAGGGAAGGGGGAGGCAAATAGGAAGATGAGGAGTAAGGAAAAGAATGAGATTAGAAGGGGTGAAGGAGGTGGAAGAAGAGATAAAGGAGGAGCAGAAGGCAGACATACAGCTGACAAAACAAAGCAGGACGAGGAGGGAAGATGGGAAGGAAAGAATCAGCAATTTTGGGCCGTTGCAGGGGTGATAACGGTGACAACAGCAATGGTGACAACAATTAGGACAAGAAAAACTTGGGCCACCATGATGCCAGCACTGGAAGCTTCACCAAGTGCAGCAGTGCGGAGTCTGACCTTCTCTGTGGTGATCTTGGAGAGATCCTTGTACAGCAGCTTGCGAATGTAGTTGTGGAGCGGTGGTCGCTGCTTGCTTGCTGCCAGCTGCACCTCAGGTGGGTTGCAGTAGAAGTAGGCATTCTCTATCATAGTCTGGTAGCGTCCATCCAGATGCAGGGCTGCCTTCTTCCTCATCATCACATCCTGCAAACAACCACAGCCAGTGAACATTTTGCGGTACCATTCCCTGCAAGCGATAGCAGCCTATTGGCGTGCATGCGTTCAACACTACATGCCGTTTCTGCATGGCATAACAGGCAGCTTTTAAAGTTTTATTTTACAAGCAGACAAGTTTAGAAAAATTTATTATGGTTAAGCTCCAGGAAAAGAACATTATGGTCAAAAAGTGTGCATGGGGTGTGAGTGCGTAGGTTGGACCTTTAGTGATCATCACAGGAAACAGTTAATGACTGAGTTTTTAACACCTCAGTATAACTGTTTGTCTCAGATTCAGCTGTGGGTGGAGCAATGCAAGAGGTAAATTCCACATTCACTGTCTAATGGTCTCTCTGAAGACCAAAACCTATCCATTAAATCCACCAAAGCACCAATCCTCAAGTTAAAGGCCTTTCTAAATCTGGTGTGTCACTTGACAGAACCAAATTGAGCTGTGATAGAAGTTGAGATACTTAGTGTGTGAGATACGGCTCCAGGGTGAGAGGAGCACAGACCTACTGACTGATGGGTAGGTAGTCTTAGTGCCGATGTATCTAAAATCAGGGCAGGGTGCACATTGTTTACCAGATACAACCATCTTGATACAAGTGCACACATAAGAAAACCAGGCTCAAATGTCAGAAATGGCAATTTCAGACTTTTTCAAACTAAAATTTATTCAGTGTTTCAGACAAATATAAGAAAAACTGGCATGTTTACAGCACTTATAAACTTTTCCACATTTGTCTAAAGCTACAGAAAGCATGACACTACTTATCCCTTGAAAACTCCGGAGACTACTTGCTTGGAAAGCCTGTGTCAGAAACTCTAGCCTGGTACGCCATGCACGGTCACATTCTTCACACAAGTCAGCCTTACTGCCAGACATGAAAGAGCATCATGCACGGTCACACTCTTCACACAAGTCAGCCTTACTGCCAGACATGAAAGAGCATCATGCACGGTCACATTCTTCACACAAGTCAGCCTTACTGCCAGACATGAAAGAGCATCACATCAATTAACCAAGTCAGCCTTACTGCCAGACATGAAAGAGCATCACATCAATTAACCAAGTCAGCCTTACTGCCAGACATGAAAGAGCATCATGCACGGTCACACTCTTCACACAAGTCAGCCTTACTGCCAGACATGAAAGAGCATCACATCAATTATCCCTCACCCTGGCAACATAACTAGCACTGTTTGGTCGGTCAGTGCTACTTTAAGAACACTACATTTCAGCAGGCTTGGCCCAGTCATGACCTTGCAGCGTGTGCCTTGACCAGCAGGCTTGGCCCAGTCATGACCTTGCAGCGTGTGCCTTGACCAGCAGGCTTGGCCCAGTCATGACCTTGCAGCATGTGCCTTGACCAGCAGGCTTGGCCCAGTCATGACCTTGCAGCGTGTGCCTTGACCAGCAGGCTTGGCCCAGTCATGACCTTGCAGCATGTGCCTTGACCAGCAGGCTTGGCCCAGTCATGGCCTTGCAGCATGTGCCTTGACCAGCAGGCTTGGCCCAGTCATGACCTTGCAGCGTGTGCCTTGACCAGCAGGCTTGGCCCAGTCATGGCCTTGCAGCATGTGCCTTGACCAGCAGGCTTGGCCCAGTCATGACCTTGCAGCGTGTGCCTTGACCAGCAGGCTTGGCCCAGTCATGACCTTGCAGCATGTGCCTTGACCAGCAGGCTTGGCCCAGTCATGACCTTGCAGCGTGTGCCTTGACCAGCAGGCTTGGCCCAGTCATGACCTTGCAGCGTGTGCCTTGACCAGCAGGCTTGGCCCAGTCATGACCTTGCAGCGTGTGCCACAACGACCAGGGTTTGGGTTAATTGCTGGGGGAGCTCATACTTAGGACGGAGAGAGGGAGCTGGGTCACTTACCAGGTAGACCTTGGTTCGGTGATGGGAATCGGGAGATCTGTACAGGAAGCGGCCACATGTTTCCAGCAGCGAGCATGCCATCTCTATGTTGTGGTGGGTGAAGTCAAACATCAGCATCTGAAAAGTACAAAACTCATCAGAAAAATCACACCAGCAGCAAGAGCTGAATTTCTCTTCACAGTTCTTCCCTCTTGCAACATGAAAGCTGAAAGCATGCTGAAAGCTGAAAGCATGCTGAAAGCTTCTGCACTTGATGAGTTTAGGCATGTCCTGGTGTAGGTCATCATGAAACCAGAAATGTGCATTAATAAGTAAGTTTAAAAAAGGCTTGGTTTTATACAGCCACTTATCACCCATGTCTGGGTCTCAAACTGCTTTACACTTTACCCCCTGATCACTGGGCAGCTTGATCGATCCTTGGCTAGTACCTCACAACAAAGTGACAGACATTTAAGACGCACAGTCAGGTACCAGCACCAACTCCACTCCCTGGGGAGTATTCCAACCCGATTCTGGCGCTTGGCCGCATACAAGGGTTAATCGCACTACAATTTGCCAACATTGCCCTCTCAGGTACCTGGTTTTACTCCTGGGCAGGGCGAAGCAGAGAGGCAATGGTAGTTAAGCATCTCGCTCAAGGATGCAACTCTGAGAACTGCGCAGCTTTGAATGCCGTACCCACTAGCTGCAAGTGACTGCAGGTCAAACTTGCTCACCACTTGCCCACAGAACCCTACAAAGTTGCACAATTTACTTTTCTTTTACTTATGAGACAAGAGATATCATTAACATTCCTATGTAGTCGACTCAACATCATCCAGAGCTTGAATCAGCAACCATCAATGGGAATTTCAATAAATGCCAGGACAAGAAAGAAATGTGTTCAGTATTAGTTTCCTTTCAAGCCTGTCAGGTCAACACACAAATTCATCTGACTATGGTGGTCTCTAGCAATGCAGTCATACCTTTATGCACTGAAGAGCTTCAGCTTTGGGACACATCTTGAACTTCACAAGTTCACCTGCACAGGAACATGGGAAATGGATTCAAACACCAAGTTCTAAAAAGACTAATAAACATCTTAGCAATTCTGTGTTGATCTATTTTAATAGAGTTTCTCATACAACTCTATCCACCATTGAAATATCTTCAAAGTGTAAAGAAAATGTTCATTACTTCTGAAAATAGTGTTTCATGGTTTCAACTGACATGGGGGGGGGAGGGCAGAGAGAGAGAGAGAGAGAGAGAGAGAGAGAGAGAGAGAGAGAGAGAGAGAGAGAGAGAGAGAGAGAGAGAGAGAGAGAGAGAGAGAGAGAGAGAGAGAGAGAGAGAGAGAGAGAGAGAGAGAGAGAGAGAGAGAGAGAGAGAGAGAGAGAGAAAGAGAATTCCCCCCAGATCTGTACATACCACAAAATAAAACGTTGATAGATAAATTTGGTTAAATCTGCTTAGTTTATCAATCCAATTCAAAATAAAAAGATCCTTAAAGATAAACTTGCTTGGAACTTGCCTATAAATCTGACTATCTTGAGTTTCGATTCAATGTTGATCTGATCCTTCTTCCGAACCTGAAATAACAAACAAATCATTAACATGCAAAATAAAATGTTCACTACGACAATAACAAAAAAAAGTTTTTAGTTTGCATGAAGTTTCAGTTGGTAGTACTTTGACTATCAGATTTCACTTAAAATGTACACTACCTGTCACCGAAATAAATTGTTTCTTTGCTTTTGGGGGCTGACGGTGTCATTGTTTTCCACTTGACAACATACACGATCGAAGCTTGAATGCCGACATGTTTGGTATCATTTTGTAGCTCTTTCCATTAGGAGAATGCTGCAAGGGAGAGAACTCCTCTATACTAACTCATGATAGAGTGGTTGACCTCAATAGGAGAGCCTATTTTGCGGGAGAACAAAGGAAATGGTCACGTGGGCCAATCAGAAGCTTAGGATTCCTCCCACAATTCTCCACTGCATGACGACAACATGGCGCCTCAGGTTGATTGCAGAATCTACTCGTAACTCTTCGCGTGTATTATTATTGTGATTTTGGTGCACTGAAGAAGCCAAATGCCGAGGAAAGGAAAACTAGTTAGAAGCAGGCAGTTAGAAGCTGCCAGGGCTGCAAAACGGCAGGATCTACCTCCTGCACCGATGTCAACGGATTCTCCGCGGCACGATCGATCGGTTATTTCGACTCCTGCACCGATGTCAACTGATTCTCCACGGCACGAGCAATCAGTTATTTCACCTCCTGCACCGATGTCAACAACAGATTCTCCAGTCCCATCCACTTCGTCGACTGATTGTGCAACTCAAGAACCGTTTCCATCCACTTCCCAAGCTGGAATTAGTGAATCAACTTCGGTTTCTGCATCTCGGAAGAAATTGGACATAGCAGCAAGCAGAAGTGCAGACACTGCCTGTGGAGATGCTCAGTCTCAGAAGTGGCTGATTTCCCACGTGGATCAGTTGACGAAACTGCTGGCACAAGTTCCTTGCCCAGAATGTTTTGGAGCTCCTGTGTCACAAATGCGGCTTCAGAGCCGATGAACTGAGTTCTCCAAGAGTGGGAGGGTCCACAAAGAAGAACGTGGCATTTGAAGTCAACAGACTGAGTGTTTAGTCATGAGGTTGGGACAGGCCATCGGGTTCTAGAGAAATTCAGCACCATCTTCGGATTGCCAGGAATGCACAAGAAGACCTTCCAGCGCCACGACCGGCTACTGACAGGTAAGAAAAACAATCATCTTGCTCAATTAAATTCCTTACATTGATCTGTGTATAATTATTGGTATTTTGTCGCGTTCTGACATGATTCTAAATCCATGAATACTGCTTCCTATGAATTGATTATTGCAGTCATCTAAGCTTTGTTTTCATTTAGTATTTATGAATATGATCATATATTTAGTCCATGTCTTGCAATTTGCAGAAGTTGAAGTTCAGGAGGGTGCAGAGGTCCTGGAGCGTGCTGCTGCGGCTGTCAGAGAGGCCTACTCAGCAACTGATGCAGACCTTCAGGAGAGCCTTGGTGGAGGAGAGATTCCCATCATAGACATTAGTGTATCTTATGATGGGACCTGGCACAAAAGAGTCATTGTGCTGATAAGCATTTATTTTGCATTTTGTCCAACTCGGTTTTGAAGTGTCTGTAATTTTTTATAAATAGTTTCAGGAAAGATTTTGTCTAGATATTAGCTGTGGAGGTTGTTCAAGTTTCACTGGGGATGGGGGTTAATGTTAGTAGTGATATATGATTTGTTATCAGTAGATAAGATGGGATTTGTAGTTGAGATATTTTGTGTCAGGAACGGTCTATTCAAGGCATTTTTTTTGTTGTTATTTTGTGATTTTTAATTACTTTTATCATTGTTGGTTATTTATTTATTTTTTGTATTCTCATTATATTATTAATTATATATTTTGTATGTTATGCATTGCGGATGTATTTGTTTCTATATCAAATTTGCATTGTAATTTATTAGTTTGTTAATACAGAGAACATTATTATGTTGGTATGACGTTTGTTTGTCACATGACTGTGCTAAGTTACATTATTGTAAAGTATTATTTATATATTTTATATTTAATTATGATAATTTTTTTTATTTTTGACTTTTCATCCTTTTTTATAATTTCATTGATTTTTGTGTTTTTTATGTTTAATATTATTTAACAACCTTTTCATTTAATTGCATTTATCATGGGGGGGGATTGTGTGGGTGTAGTGGAGGAGTGAGGGGAAATGGTGTTTTGGGAGATGGATGATGAGAGAGCAGGGGAGGGAGGATATGGTTATAGTTGCAGTATGAGGGTATGCAGTGGTGGAGAGGGGGAGGGGTCAACAATGTTTAGGGGGACAGGGATGTGAGTCAGGCAGCAGAGGGGGAAGGGGAGGGGTAGCAGGGGGAATAGGGGGTTCCATGGTTGTGGATATTAGTTGATGTTAGATGTTTGATTTGAACAGTGGGGGGAAGGAGCGGGCGTGGGGAGAGGGGGATGCAGAGGGGCAGGTGGGAGAAGTTGTTATTTTATTGTTTTTTGTTTATTTTATTTATTGATGTTGGTGTTGTTTATCATATTATGTATTTTTATGGAGTATATGAGTTATATTGTTTTTATATATTTATATTTTTATTTTATTCATATATATTATATTCATTTGTTATTGTAATAGCTAATTGGATATGTGATTTGGTTGTAAATATGTGTATGTTTATATTGAATATTTCATTTTTTGAATAATGTTATTTTATATTTGGGTTATTTGTTGGTGTAAATGTTTAAAAAAAAGGGTGTATTATTTGTGGAGTGCAGTTTGTGCTTATTGTGTGACTATTGATATATTTGATATATACGTATCATCAGGGAATAGTAGTGTTAGTGGGAGAGTGATGTATGTTATTATTTCATATTATATAGTTATAGGAGTTATATATTTTTCACATTTAGTTGAGGGTAATAGTGGTTTTTCGGTATGGTGAGTTGAAGTAGTTTAATAGTTGGGTGTGTTGCGCGTTTTGATTAAGGTATGGTGATGTTCCATATTATATTAATCAGATATATCATGACCAATTTAGGTGTAATTGGTTTTAGTACTATTTTTTGTGTGTTATTTTTGTGGAGTTCACATGATTAGTAATTCTATTTATATGTTGTTTTATAAGTTAATGTGATGGTATTCATTTGTGGTAGTATGAAGGAGTGAAGGAGACATTTTATTTTATTGTTTAGGTCTACCAGTTGATAGTAATTTTCATTGTTCTTCTATTTATTAAATTTTTCTGAATTTTTATTTTTTTAGGTTTATTAATTGAGATCTTTTTTACCATTATTGAAGGATTTTTTTTTGTTATATAGTTTTTTTTCAATCCATTGTGTTTTTATCATGAGTGATGGACATATTTTTTGCATGCATAATTTATTGATTTATATTTACCAATCGATATTATTAAGTATTAAGCGGAGTCATTTTATCGGTTAAAACATATAATAATTTTTTGGATAGTTTGATAGAGCAATTGTTTTGATGTAAGTTTTTTTTTATTGTTTTTTATGTGTAGATGATGATGTAAGAAGGGTATCATCAGTTGTATAGTCAATTAGTATTAATTTATCTCATTGCAATAGGTTAAGTCATTTTTCATTTTTTGTTCGTTTGCAATTCCCTATGTTGTGTTTTTGTGTTAATATCATATATTGATATGTTTTTTTTGATTTTATAGTTCTGTTGATCGTCATAATTGGATTTCATACTTATAATATTGATATTTATATTTATTCATTATATAGTTTGTTTTTTATAGGTTTTTTTATACATTTTGCATAGGGAAGAATTTTTCTTATGTAGTTTTGTTTATTCCTGTTGGGTTGTTATTAAATGGTTTTTTATTTTCATTCATCATTTATTGAATTGAATATTTATTGTGGTCACACGTTTGTTATAATAGGTGATTCCTTTAGTTATCATATTTATATTTTTTTTATTTGTTATTTATTTTTTTTGATTTTTGTTCAATGTGATTTCATTATATGTATATTTTTATTTGTAAATATATTTCTTTTCCCAACTGATTTTATGTTACCCATATATTTTTGTTATTATATTCATCATGTGATATTGTTTTTTTATATCAGTTGTATTTTTGTTTTGTTAAAGTTAATAGCACTATGTTTGGTGTGTGGTTTTTGGATTTAGATATTGTTTTTGCAGTATTAATAGTGCGTTTTAGTTCATTAGTTTGTGTGATTTATATTCATTATGTTGTTGTCAGGTATGGGTTCTTTTGGTGTGCGCATGGTGATATATTTGTTATTTATTATTTTGTGAAGTTATTTATCATTTGTCATCATATTTGATCGGCATTTTGTGTAGTTTTCGGTTCATTAAATAATATTTTTTAATATTAGTAGCTTTTTTATTTATTGATTTTTGTGTTAGTTTTTCATTATTCATGTTAGTGTTATTTTTCATTGTTTTATTATATATGGATCATATTGTTATGTTAGTTGTTTATCTTATTTTTTTATATCCTTTAGTTTTGTATATTTTCATTAATACAGTTTTTATTTCCATTGTCATACGTGTTTTTTATATATTAATTTAATCATTTTTTTGGTGTATATATTATCATCATATTTTTTTTTTCATTATATTTATTTGCATGTGTTAATTGTTGTTCTCCTTAGTGTTATATTTCTTGTATATTGTAAGAAGTAATATGTAGTATTTTTATGATTCATTTTATTGGATTGTGGTGTATGTTTTACTTTTTTATGTAATGCTTATTATAAAATTTTATTAATTGGCTTCCATTGGATTTATGTGAATATTTGCTTGTTCTTTTGAGTTGTTTTGCATTATATAATAATATATTAATATTTTAAGATTTATATAGTCATTGGGTGTTTTATTATATTTTTATTCAGTGATTCATTTTTTATTTTTAGGTTTTTGGTTAATGGGTGTACATATTGTTTATATTTATTACGTTTGTTTTGTTTAAAATGTTTAGTTTTTGATACATAATTTTTTTTGAAAAATTTTTGTTTCAATTATGTAAGGTTGTATTATTGATATCATGTCATATATTTGTATTTGTGTGTAATGATTATTTAATTCATATTTTGTTTGTTATATTTATAGAATTTTTATTATTTTGTGGTGTGAGATGGGGTGATATTTTATAAGTTTTTAATATTATTGTTGGTCATGTGCATTTTGTTAATGTGTTAGGTATATAATATTTATGGATAATCCGATCATATTGTGGTTTGTAGGTAGTTACGTTTGACAGGGGTTACAACAGATTTGTTTAAATATATGTTTTGTTCATTTATTACATTGTAATGATATTCCATAATCAGAGTAGTATGTTTTTGCATGTAATTTTTATTCCAGTGATATTTTATTTTTGTATTAAAGTATTTTGTCATCATTTGATTTGTTTATATATTCTTTGTTTAGTTATATTTTTTTTTTGTGATTAGGACTATTTTTGATTTAAATATTGTATTTGTTATTTTGTGTGTAATTTTTATGTGATGTTAGTACATTTTAAGTATTTGTTAATCGTATTACATTGGTATAATTTTATGTTATTTAGATAAGTCATTAGAAGTAATGTGGTTTCATCACATTATTGTATTGGGTTTTGTGAGATATCATGATTTAAATTTTTTATTACATGTTAGTTCTTATGTATTTATTTTTTACTATTTTTGGGTAATTATATTAATTATGGAGGTACTTGGGTTTGAGTGTGACTTTTTTGTGATATGGGTTGTTCCTCGTGGGGTATTGTGGTGGTTTTTAGCTTGTTTGTTATATAATATATGACCTTTATTCATCACAGTTTTAGTCAACTGTTTTTGCTTTTATGTTTTTTATCGGTGCATTTCGTCGGTTCTTGTTAATTATAATTTTTTTTTACAGTTTTTTGTATTTGATTATTGATTTTGAGTTATTTATTTTTTTTATGTTTAATAGTTGATTTGTACATTTATTCTATTATATGTTTCTATTTTTATGTTTTTATTTTTATTAGTATTTTTTTGTGTTATGTTTTTATATTTTTTTTCCATCATTTTTTATATTTATATGATATTGATACTTATATGATTATGTATTTATAAACGTATGTTATTTATTTAATATTTATTTTTTACATTTATGTTTCTCTTTGTTGCCATTTGTTAAGTTAGTATTTTGTTAGTGCTTGATTTTTGCTGCATAGTGTGTGCCTGCTACTTATATAACAGTGACCCATTTTATTTAGTTTATTTATTATGTTTTAATTGTATATGATTGCAGAATTGTATCCATTGTTTGTCCATGTTTTAGTGTTTGGCTTTTTGATGCTTTGTTTTTTTTTTCTTTCCTCAGTAAAATATTGTTTGCCTTTTTTTAGTGTGTGTGTTATTTGTTGTTCATGTTTTTTTGCTATTTTATTATTGTATACTAATTTGTTTTGTGTAGTTTTGAGGATAGGAGAGGTAAGTTGTATGCCAGATTGTTTTATTGTGTGTTAGTTACGCATTATATTCATTATTTTTTCTTTTATGTGGTGATTGGTTGAATGTGTATTTGAGTATTTCATGTGTTATTTTTGTTTTCTAGTTTCGAGTATGGGTGAGCGTTATTGTCCAATTGTATAGTTTATATATTTTTACCTTTTTTTTAT